>NCQV01076685.1:1713-15585 GCA_002740545.1 Lophocereus schottii | reverse complement strand
TGTAAGCAGCTCCTTTTCTATAGTGGTATAATTCTACTGAGCCTCATCCAGTGTTCTACTGGCATAGTAGATCACAAAAGGTTTCTTATCCCTATGCTGCCCCAAAATTGCCCCCACCACATTGTCGCTGCCATCACACATGATCTCAAAGGGGAGATCCCAATCAAGTGGCTATATAATGGGGGCAGAAATCAGTGCCTGCTTAATCCTGCAAAGATCTTCATGTCACTCATCAGTAAACATAAATGGGGCATCCTTGGCCGAGAGATGAGTTAGAGGCTTAGCAATAGAAAAAAAACAATTAGATTTTCATCACAAAAATATTTCCTACAAAATAATCTCGATCACGAATAAAAACTAAGTGATTAGAAGTACTTAATTTGAGACTTTTGGTGCTCAAACAAATACCTCCACACCTAGAATTTGCTCATTTGAGACTTTTGGTCCTCAAACAAATACCTCCACACCTAGACTTTGCTCGTCCTCGAGTAAAATGAAAACAAATCTAAGTAAGACACCTGACTCACTTTCGTAGGAATCATGGTTGCATTTAGCACGTGCAATAAGCCCTTTAAACCCCTAAGTTCCTCCTGGTGGACGAATGTGGTCTCGTGAGGGTTTACAGAAGATATACCTATAAAATCTTTGAAAAAGAAAAAGAAAAAGAGAAAGGCAATAGAAAATCTTTTTGAATTTTTTCCCTCAAACATACATACATATACATTAGGAAAAACTGTACACACTTGATCAACAAATCACCCCTGTAACCTAAGTATCAAACCATACATAACCACAATGTACATATTAAACTCTTGGCCACCAAAGATGACATCTATACACCAACTTTTCACCTCACAAGCCCTTGTAACAGTGAATCTGTCTTAGTGCTCAATGTGCTAGTGTACCATCATCTCAGGGGTTCGGCTAACCATGATCAGTCCCACTTGACAACTTTATCAACTCTATTATTTTAGTTGCAAACTTCCCCAGTAGTAATATTACCTCACAGGGTACCACCTAGCTGCGCATGCCTAAAAGGAATACTTGTCATACCTAATTCTAAGACTTTTCATTTTTGATTTTTCTTGCTTTTTTTTTTTAACGAAACAAATAAACGGAAAGTGGGGGATCCACCCATAGTTGCCTAAATTCCTAACATAATGTGCTATGTGAATCAGGATTAGAGTCAAGTTACAATAAACTGTCAGGATTAAAATTGGGATACGAAACGATACTCTTGAGATCAAGGTCTACTATGTACATAGTACTCATATACAACCTGATATTAAGTCCAAGGGCTCAAAGGTTAATCAAGATAATATAACTCCCCAACACAGCATAAAAAATCTTTTTTGTGGTTTTTTTTTTTCCAAAATTTTAAAGCATAGCTTCTTCTCCCCCGCACCAAGATTACACAATGTCCGCATTGTGGGAAAAGGGAGTATTAAGCAAGAAGAAGAAAACAAAGTATACTATATACACCATATATAAGGGAAAGAATAATACTACCAGGTTGGATACTGAATGCCCCCGAACTACCTCACCACCCATCAGTAATCACTGGGTGGTTCGTGGAGCATCAGACACTCGACGTCCTCCTCTGTAGGTAGTTCGAGGACTTGGTTCAATCATTGACCATTGACCTTCTGTTTAGCTCCAGTAGCAAGATCTTATATCTCAACTGCACCATAAGCAAATGCATGAGTAACAACAAAAGAACTCATCCAGTAGGACCTACGCTTACCTGGAAAGAGGTGTAGTCTCGAATCATATAAGAGCACTTTCATACCTTTGGCAAAGTCCTTCCTAATAATAATTTTGTCATAAACCAACTCTGCCCTCTCCTTAGATAATCTAGCACTCTCATAGGCCTCAGATCGGATCTCCTCTAACTCACTCGATTGTAGTCACCTCTCCTCACCTGCTGTAGTAAGATTCAAGCTCTATGCTCAAGCTCAACTAGAAGATGACAAGGCTTCCCATAGACTACCCTATAAGGTGACGTACCTAAGGGTGTCTTGAAAGCCATCCTATAAACCCATGAGGCATCAATAAGCTGATCAGCCCAATCGTTTCTGTTCCTATTAACCGTTTTCTCTAAAATCTATTGTATTTTCCTATTGGCCACTTCCACCTATCCATTGATTTCGGGATGATAAGGAGTGGCTAGCATATGGATAATAGAGTACCGTATTAGTAATGAATCAAAAGATCAATTGTTAAAGTGGGTACCCTGGTCACTAATGATCGTACGAGGCATGCCACACCTAGAAAATATGTTCTCCCTCCAAAACTTCATCATAACTCTAACCTCATTAGTCCTAGTAGGGATAGCCTCAACCCACTTAGACGCATAATCAACAGCTAGTAGAATATACACATTCTCAAAAGAAATTGAAAATGGTCACATAAAATCAATACCCCATACATCAAGAATCTTCACAATAATAATGGGGTTAAGGGGCATTATATCTCTTCTAGTGATACGACCTAACTGATGATATTTAGAGCATCTTCTACAGTATTCATGGGCATCTTTAAACAAAATGGCCCAATAAAATTTACATTGAAGTACTTTGGCTGCAGTCGTTTTTCCACTAAAGTCCCCTTCACAGGCCTGGTCATGGCAAAAAGACAAAATGCTCCTAATCTCATGGTTTGGGACACATCTCCACACAATTTGATCAGAACAGTATTTAAACATGTAAGGATCATCCCAGATGTAAAATTTTACCAAGTGTAAAAACCTATCCTTATCATGCTTATTCCAACCCTCGGGTAGTTTGCTAGTCACAAGATAGTTCACAATATCAGTATACCAAGGGTCAAAACAGATCACGAATAATTGCTCATTAGGGAAGCCCACACAAATAGAGGCCTTAGTACCCTTAGTACATATAATCCTAGACAAGTGGTCAGCAACAAGATTTTCAAGAGCCTTTCTGTCTCTAATCTTAGCAGTAAGAGCATCCATCTCACGAGTCTGGGCTTAGCATCCTTCTTTGAAGGAAGATGCTTAAGTGCAACATGATCAGTAAAAATAATGACATAAGAACCAATCCATTAAGGTCTAAACTTCTCAATAGTAAAGACCATTTTTTCACCACAGTTAAAAACTCCTTCTCTGTTACAGTGTAATTCATTTGGGCATCATTTAATGTGTGACTAGCATAATAGATTACATGGGGTTTCTAATCAATGCATTGTCCTAGAACAACCCCAACAGCTTAGTCAGAAGCATCACACATCAATTCAAAAGGTTCGCCCCTGGACAGGAGGATGTAGGATGGGGCCAGTGGTTAAAGCTTCCTTTAGCTTTGTAAATGCCTCTACACATTTCTCAGAGAAGTGGAAGGGCACATCCCTAGCTAGAAGACTGGACAAGGGCTTAGTAATTTTACTAAAGTTCTGAATAAATCTGCGATAAAATCTAGCATTGTTCAACCAAATCAGAGAATATGGAAATCATACATATCTGAAAAGTAGCAGGAGCATTACATAGACCGAAAGGCATTCTCCTGAAAGCATAGGTGCCAAAGGGACAGGTAAAGGTAGTTTTCTCTTGATCCTCAAGAGCAATAGAGATCTGGGTATAGCAAGAGTACCTATCATGGAAGCTGTAATATGGATGTCCAACTAACCTCTTTAACATTTGGTCCATGAAAGAGAGTGGAAAATGGTCTTTACGGGTGGTGCGTTTAATTTCCTATAGTCAATACAGACCCTCCACCTAGATTGGATTCAAGTTAGAATTAGCTCATTGTTATTATTCTTAATCACAGTGATGCGGTCTTCTTACGAATAACTTGAACAGGCCTAGCCCATTCACAATTAGAAATAGGGTATATGATTTCATGATCTAGCCACTTCAACACTTCTTTCCTAACTACTTTAAGCTTCTTTGTTAGTCTCGGTAAGGGCTAGCACCATCCTCTAAATGGATCCTGTACTATATAACTATAGAGCTAATACCTTTGATGTCTCCTAAGGTCCATCCTAAGGCCTCTTTGTTTTCTCTAAGTAAGTCTAGCAAGTTTCTGTCTTGGTCTTGGTCCAAATCAGACGTAATAATCATAGATAATGACTCATTAGGACCCAGAAAAGCATACTTTAGGGAGTCAAGCAGGGGTTTTAGATCAAGTGACACACCAGAATTGTAACAAGCAGAAGAAATTTCAGCTATGAAGTCCACAGAGTATGTATCAAAGTCAAATATATCATACTCAGGCTCGTCATCCATAAAGAAGGACTCATACTCAATAGCAAACTCATCCACGTGCTCAAAGTCCAACTCATCATAAGAAAAGTCACTTACCCAATTAAGGGTAGAATGATCCATATCATCAAAACCATTAGGCTGTCTTTGCAAGTTAACGATATTCAAATCAAAAGTCATGTTATCAAAAGACAGTTTCATTATCCCATTCCTACAGTTAATCAGAGCATTGGATGTAGCCAAAAAAAGGCACCCCAACATTACAGGAATATAGGGCTCAGCATTAGGCACTCTCCTAGTATCAAGTTCCATAAAGTCAATAGGAGGTATGAATTCTCCCACTTTAATGAGCACATCCTCCACCACACCCTGAGTTTCTTAGTAGGTTTCAACTCACCTAGTCTAAGTCTCTCATAAACAGTGAATGGAAGCAAGTTTACACTAGCTCCCAAGTCCAGTAAAGCTCTATGAATGACCCAGTCACCTATCACTATGAAAATAGTAAGGCAACCGGGGTCTTTGTATTTGGCAGGAATCTGATTAAAGATTAGGGAGCTAACATTGGAGGCTAAAAAACCTCTCTTGGACACAACAGTTGCCCTCTTAGTAGTGCAAATTTCCTTCAGAAATCTAGCATATGGGGGCATCTATTGGAGAGCATCTAGTAGGGGAATGTTAATTTTGACTTAGAAGAACATATCCTTGATCTTATTAATATGAGTTTGGTCCTTTTTTCCTTTTATCCAGTTGGGGAAAGGACCTATAGGTTTCTGAACCTGCATGGGAGGGGTAGAGGTAGTCTTAGGAGGAGGTGTGGTCACTGTAGCAGTAGGCTCATCCTCTTTAGACTCTCTAGAATCATCAGTGGTAATAGTAGGGGTATATCAGATTTTTTAATTCAACTTATCCCCCCTATGATTATCAGTCTCTTTTCCTAATCTCAAAGTTATGAAAGTATTAACCTTGCTAAAAGTGTTAGGAGCAGAGTCAGAGAGGTTCCACCCTTAGGGTTGGTCTCAGGCTGACTGGGAAATGTTCCTTTCTCCCTATTTGCTATAGTAGACTAGGAGAATGGTTCAGTTATTACTCTAAGAATTCTTTCATTATTTTCTTTTAACATTCTTTCCATGTCATTTTTTAATTCTCCTCTTATATTTGTCAAATTCACTGTAACCAGGTGGAGGTTGAGACTGGGCTTAGATGCCATGGAAGGAGGAACTGGTTGTTTAGGTCCATTTGAAAAACCTTAGTAATTAAGCCTTGACATGGTTTGGGAGGGGTTTGCAGGTGTTGATCCAATTAATGTATAAGGTTTTGATGATAACAATCCAAAGATACTAGTCAATATGTTATGCTTTAGTTGTGTGTTAAGACATGTTTCGGAAAAATACTTGGAGCAGTTCGAATGAGCATGGAGTATCAAAATCGATACATGTACAAGGAGTCTAGCTGATAACAAGAGTCTTAGTCTTAGTATTGGTTTTATTTTTAGATTCTTAATAATATTCCAATACACCCCTTAGGGTGTGGCCCTTCCCTCGACCCTGTGTGAACGTGTGATACTTATGCAATGGGTAGCCCTTTATTCCAATTAGAGCGTTTGCTGTGAAAGATTTTTAAGTACTTTAGAAGACTGCCTTAGAATAGTTCTGAGAAGTCATGTCTGCAGTGTTTTGACGTCAAAGACAAAAACGAGTTTCAAGATTTTAAAATAATTTTTTTGACTGTTGAATTTCTTGAAATAATAAGGACAAATTTTCCTTGTGTCAGTTGAATCTAAAAAGATTTCTTGCTTTAAAGAAAATATTGAGAAATTTTAGTAGTAGAGTCTAAAAAGGTTTCTTTCCTTGAAAATAATATTGAAAGATTTTTAAAAGATTTTATCCTATACTTTAAGGAAAGAATATCAAGTGGAGAGATTATTAGGGGCTTGGCTGCTGAGTTGTTGAGTGGGAGTGGAATTCTCTTTCCCTTACTCTTGCGGCACATGCACCATGTCGATTTAAGCTGCCTATCCCCTCAAGGTTTTCTTAAGGTTTTCCAGGGGTTAAAAGGTGTCTTTGTGAGTCTGAATTTTCTGTAAGAAAACCTTCAAAGCGAGTGCTAAATCGAGTCTTTAACATTGGCATAATAGGGAATGTATTGTACCTTAATTCAGCTTGTTTGGAAGTATTCAAGTAAGGTGTTGTCTTTCTCTTTTTTCCATCAGTGAGATAAGGCAGTGTCCAAGTCTTGGAAGACATTGAACATGGTTGTTACGAGGGTCTTGGGGTAGACTAAGTTACGTGGTGTTTGTAACGAAGGTCTTGAGGTAGACCAAGTTACGTGTGTGACTAAGTCATGTGTGTTATGGTTGTAACGTGTTCGGCCCGTCTAGTAAATGTGTGTTGAAATCTTACAGAGGTAGGTCATAGTTTTTACATCTCAGTTGGGCCAAAGGTGGTTTTCCATGTAAAAATATTGTGTCTCCTTTACTATTTTCGCAATTAGCTTTGTTTCTACTTCACTCCAAACATGCAGTCCAAACAGTTTTCATGAGTGTTCTGAAACAATTGGAAAAAGTTGATAGACACAATTCACCCCCTCTTGTGTCCTTGTACGATTAAATCTAACAAGTGGTATTAGAGCAGAGTTCTCAAACCTAGGTTAATACCTTGAGAGATCCTGAAAAGATGAGTGCATCACAAGGAATTTTGAAGGGTCAATCAGTGACTCGACTACCATACTTCAATGGACAACATTACAATGGTTGGAAGAATTATATGGAGAATTATGTTTAGGCTGATGACTACGAGCTGTGGATGATCATTGAGAATGGTCCCTACATTCCAATGAAGACCACAGTAGATGGCTAGACCGTTCCTCAAAAGTGAAACGAGTTCGACTCGGATGATTTCAAAAAGATGGAGAAAAATGTTAGAGCCAAGAAGCTGCTGTACTTTGGCCTTGGACCAAACGAGTACACTCGTATCTTAGAGTGTGAGTCCGCAAAGGAGATATGGAATGCCCTCCACATAGCCCATGAAGGAACCAACCACGTCAAATAATCCGGGATTGAACTACTAATGAAAAAATATGAGCTATTCGAAATGAGCAATAAAGAGACTATGATGGATATGTACACTCATTTTACCCACATAACCAATCAGCTGAAATTGTTGGGAAAATCCTTTACCACTGAAGAATTGGTAAGGAAGATCCTACGGTTTTTACCTCAATCGTGGGAAACGAAAGTTACAGCCATCCAGGAAGTAAAGAAGATGAACGAAATCTCCTTGGAAGAGATCATTGGAAACCTTCAAACAAATGAATTGAGGAGAAGCTCCCAGGTGAAGAAAGAAACAAGAAAAGACTGAGACCTTGCTCTAAAGGCTATGGAAAGTGATGATTTAGATCTGGATGAAGAAGAAATGGCCATGATGACCCGAAAGTTCAAGAAATTCTTCAAAAACACTGGAGGGAACCTCAATAAGGGGAGTACCAGCAAGCCAAGGAGCAGTGATCGTGATCAGTTCTCTGGTTGCTTCAAATGTGGAAAGCAGGATCACATCGTGAAGAATTGCCCCATACAGAAGGAAGAACAAGGGGTCAGAACAGTTCCAAAACCGTGGTAAGAGGCCGCAACAAAGCAGCTTCACAAAGCGTTTCACTAAGGCTATGATGGTAGCCTGGGGTGCAACTTCGGAGGAAGAGGGCTCCCAAGAAGAAGAAGAAGAAGCTGTAGTGGCCTTCATGGCTACAAGTGAGTCTGAATTAGACCTTGAATCGATCGAAAGCTTGTCCCAACTCAAGGATAAGGTATGTGGTTTTAGCAAAGCTAAAGTTGTGAAATTATTATTTATTGTAATGGTGGAATGTGAGACAATAACTTCTGAAAATTGCATGCTTAAAGATTTTTGCTCGGAATTGAAAAAGGATGTTAAAATGCTTGAATGGAACAAACTAGAACTTGAACATGTCAATGAAATCCTCAAATGTGAGAAACTTAAGGCAAAAGAAAAGGGCTCTCCCTATGTGAAGACCTTGACACGCTTAAGGACCTTATGACCACAAGAGAGGAAGTATTTAACACTGATCTCTCTAGGTTGAAAAGTGAATCCCTAGACCTGAAACTTAGACTAGAATCTTTGGGAGTGAAAGCAACCAGCTGCTTGAAAAGGCTCATAAGGCTAAATCTGACCTCGCTCAGAACAGGCACTGGAATAGTTCCTCAGAAGCGCTTGACTGGCTTAACACTCACCATAGCCGAAACAGAAAGGGACTAGGATGGGTGACTAAGCGTGTCACTAGACTAGTAAACAAAAAATATGTTGGACTTTAAGAAAATATAATCTGTTTTCACTGTAGAAAAACTGGGCATTATCGCTATGTTTACCCTTTGAGAAAAAGGGTTGTGGAGAGAAACTCATTATATATTAAACAAATGTGGATTAGAAAACATGAGTTGACCTCCATGTCAAAGAAAATGGGACCCAAGTGGATCTGGGTTCCTAAGACTAACACATAGCTGTTTTGCAGGCTAAAGTGAGAGGAGGCAATCAACTATGGCTCTTGGATAGTGGTTGCTCGAGGCACATGGTAGGAGACAGATCAAACTTCCTCTCACTTATAGCCTTTGATGGAGGGAATGTGGCATTTGAAAATGACAAATCTAGGAAAATTATCACGGCAGGTAGGATAGGTAAATCACTCTTTCACTCTATTCATAATGTGTACTTGGTGGACGGTTTACAACATAATTTGCTAAGTGTGTCTCAATTATGTGATAGAGGTAATCACGTTGGTTTCTCTCGAATCGATGCTTGATTACCAATATCAAATCTGGTGATATTGTGTTGAGGGGGAAGCGATACAATAATATGTATAAAGCATGTGTTCTTTCACTTCTCCAAAATCATTTGACTTGATAATGATGTTATGCTTTGGCGCAAGAGGCTTGGACATGCAAGCCTTTCTCTTTTGAATAAACTCATTTCCAAGGGTCTAGTAGTCGGACTACCTTCCATCAAGTACAATGATGACAAGGTGTGTGAAGCTTGTGCTAGAGGAAAGCAAGTTAGGACTTCCTTCAAGTCAAAGAACTGTGTTAGCACTTTCCGACTCTTGAACTACTACATGTTGATTTGGGTGGTCCAATGAGGATCACATGTAAAGGGGGGAAAAGGTATGTATTTGTTATAGTGGATAATTACTCTTGTTTCACTTGGGTTCTTAGCATCGAAGGATGAATTATTTGAAAAGTTTCTTGTACTTCTTAAGAAAATTGAAAAAAAAGTAGGATACTCATTGGTGAGTCATAGGTCTGACCATGGCAAAGAGTTTGAAAACTCTAGGTTCATTGAATATTGCAATGAACACGGTGTTAATCACAATTTTTCTACCCCCAGAACACCTCAACAGAACAGGGTGGTAGAGTATAAAAATCGTACTCTAGAAGATATGATTAGGACTATGCTAGTCGCTTGTGTTCTTCCTAGAACCTTTTAGGCAGAAGCATTGAGCACATTGTACTATATTATTAATAGATGCATGATAAGACCCATACTTAATAAGACTCCTTATGAACTTTTCAAAGGACAAAAACCCAATATTGTGCACTTGAGGGTGTTTGGTTGCAAATGCTATGTACACAATAATGGGAAGGAACCCTTGGAAAAGTTCGACCATAGAAGTGATGAAGCTATATTCTTATGGTACTCCTCACACAATAAGGCATACAAAGTTTTTAACAAAAGAACCTTGTCTGTTGAGGAGAGTGTGCATATATTATTTGATAAAACTAACTTCTTGATTGAACATGATACATAGGAAGAAGAGCTCAAACTTGGTCTTATGAGAAAATACCTCTCGCTCACTCAAAGCTCCATGGTAGATAATGGTAAGACTCCTGAAGGTGAACCAAGTCCTGGATCTGATAGTGTGGAAGGTGGGCAAGGAGCAAACCAGTCAGGGAGAAGCATTGCTGAACTTGACTTGGAACAGAACCGGCCCACTCAACCCAATCCTTCCCACACTGATGTGGGAACAGGCTCCAGAGCAGATCCATAACTTGTTTCATCAAGTATCCAAGGAAGATTGGAAAACGTGTCTATGGCTTCATTTATTCCACGACCCTGGAAGCACCAGAGCTCGCACCCTCTTGACCAGATTGTATATGATATTAACACAGGGGTGCAAACCACATTTAAGCTCAGAAACTTTTGTGCCTTCTATGCCTTTTTATCTAACATTGAGCCAAAGAATGTTCATGAAGCTCTTGCAGATTCTGACTGGGTTACTGCTATGTAAGAGGAGCTTCATCCATTTGAAAGGAACAAGGTTTAGCATATGGAACCGTGGCCTAAGGACAGATCGATAATTAGTACCAAGTGGGTGTTTAAGAATAAATTGGATGAGTTTGAAACAATCACCAAGAATAAGGCCAGGCTGGTGGTTCAGTGTTACAACCAAGAAGAGGGGATCGATTATGAGGAAACATTTGCACCTATTGCAAGGATCGAGGCCATCCGTATTTTGGTGGCTTTCGCAGCTCACATAGAGATCAAGCTGTACTAAATGGATGTCATGAGTGCATGCCTCAACGGATACCTTAAGGAAGAGGTGTTTGTAAGCCAACCCCCTGGTTTTGAAAATCATAAACTTGACAAAGCTCTTTATGGTTTAAAACAAGCTCCTAGAGCTTGGCATGAACGGTTATCAAAATTTCTAATCGATAATGATTTTCAAAGGGACAGCATTGATAATACCTTGTTTCTTAAACCAAAGGGGGAACATCTATTGATTGTTTAAGTATATGTCAATGACATTATATTTGGTGCAACCAACAGTGATTTATGTGATGAATTTTCAAAATTGATCAGGACTGAGTTTGAGATGAGCATAATAGGCGAGCTTAATTTTTTCTTATTTTGGCTTGCAAATTAAGTAAACCTCAAATGGAACTATAATACATCAACAAAAATATGTCAACGAGTTAATTAAATAGTTTGGAATGGAATCGGCTAAGCCCATAGACACACCCATCCCTACTTCAACCAGGTTGGTTGTAGATGATGGGAGTTCATCAGTTGAGGAGAAATCCTATGGGGGCATGATAGGGTCACTTCTATACCTGACCGCCAGTAGACCCGACATTATTTTTAGTGTTGGTTTGTGTGTCCATTTTCAGTCAAATCCTAAAGAAACACATTTGAAAGCTGTAAAACGGATTTTGAGATATTTAAAACACACCTCGGGCTTAGCTTTATGGTATCCATGAGGTTGCAATTTTGATCTCATTGGGTATGTGGATGCAGATTATGCTGGATTCTTAGTTGATAGAAAAAGTACCTCAAGTATGGCTCATTTTCTTGGACCCTATTTGGTCTCTTGGGCAACCAAGAAACAACACTCCATTTTCATGTCCACAGCAGAAGCCAATTATGTAGCGGCGGCTTCTTGTTGTGCTCAATTGTTGCGGATAGGATAATAACTCAAGGACTTTTCTGCTGACATGGGATGCATTCCTATATTTTGTGATGACACAAGTGCAATTAACATTGCCAAAAATTCATGTCAATATAAAAGGGCTAAGCACATTGACATACGTCATCATTTTTTGAGAGACAATATTGAAAAGGGCTTAATTTTAATGAATTTTTGTGCCACAGATAAACACATTACTTGTCTTTACTAAGGCACTAAGTAGAGAGCAGTTTAGGAGGAATAGACTTGAATTAGGTATGATTAAAAGGACTTGGGCATGCTTGTTTAACCCCTAATGATTGATTAGTTAAGGGTCTTTAGGCCAAATAAAATATTCCAATGGGTGCATTCAATCTTTGTGGTTTACTGGCATATGTGTGAATGTAACATGCTGACACTCGTTGAGGTCTAATGATATTACCCTCAGTGTCCTGAGAGACCGAACTTTTAACAGTAAGAACAGGCTCTGGGAACATATCTGACCACTGTTTGTATCATCTGCTAACCAAGTGGCGTTAAGAAAAGAGTGTTGGAAACTGAAATTTCTTTTCATTACACCTAACCTATAATTCATAGCCTACCTAATGTGTAATGATGTGCTGCATGCAAACATTCTCTCCACAACCCCTTCGATTTTCGGGCAACTCATGTCAAACATTAAAACCCTCTACTCTCTCTCTTCATAACCCATCTGTCCATCTCTCTCTCTCTCTCTCTCTCTCTCTCTCTCTCTCTCTCTCTCTCTCTCTCTCTCTCTCTCTCTCTCTCACAGAACCTAATTTCCCTCTCATTCCTTAAGCCCACTTAAACCCTTAATTGAAATCCTCCTAAATCCTCAAGATGGCAAGAACTCGTGACGGTCGAGAATCCTTCAAGTGCAAGACTTCTTACCCAATATCACTATAGGAACAGTTATCAAGAAAAAGGGAGGAAATTGGATGAGTACTGAGGGAGCATCACCAGCACTCTATCACCACATGCGATCACAATGAGTATAGAAAACACTCCCTCACCTTGTTTTTCAATTACTCCTTTTATTTTTGGGTTCTTGAAGAGTTTAGACTTGCAATCAGTGGGTTTGAATTCTGATGTAATACCTACGGTACACCCAATTACGAGATGGGAGATAGTGGTATATGACGCGGTCGTGGTCGAGTCGAGATTAGGGGGACTTGAGGCTGAGTCAGTTGAGCAGTCTAAAGAAATTGATGTTTAGCATGTTGGTAGTGAATTTGTTGTTGAAGATGCTGAAAGTGATGATGATGAACCAATTTTGAGGTTCAAAAGAACTGTCCCAACCAAGCCCCGAACAACGACCAAAGCGACCCTTAAACACCAAAGAAAGACTACCACTTCACCTAACATACCTCTAGCTGCACCCTAACCACGACCTTGAACTCAAAGTTTAGGTCCTCCCATTGTACTGCCCTTGCCAGAAGACAGAGTTGAAAGCCCTGTCATGAAGAAAAAATCAGCCCCTAAATCTATCAAAAACATCCTACAAAACACCTGCCAAAACAACCATCAAAACGCCCATTAAACTAATTCTATCCAAGAAACCTGCCCAGAAACGAGCTACCCCAGAACAAGTGTCAGAACTTGTTGAAGAGTCTGATGAACCAAAGAAAAAAAAGTTAGGAAGAACATGACACTTGCTAAGAGATATGAGCACTTCCTCAGACATCTGTGGTTTGGGGGAAGGTGGCTTAAAAAATACATCTGATCTGCGACGGATTTTTCGACGAAAAAAATTCATTTTCCCGACGGAAAAATTGATTTCCGACGGAAAATATGATGCCCAACGCCTCGTCGGAATTCAGCTCGTCGCAGAAAATACTCCGACGGAACCCGACGGCATCCAACGGAATTTCCGACGGGAAACACCCGTCGAAGACATCGTCGGACAGCACTGCAATGCAGAGAGGGCAGGAAAATTCTGATGGAAAAATTTCGTCGAAAATCTCGTCGGAATTTCCCTGCACTCTAAAAAAATTAAATTTTTTTTAGAAATTTGGTTCTTAAAAACCAAAAAAAAATTAAATATATTATAATATGTAATAAGTAATAATTATACCAAATATAAAATTTTATATGTGCCAAAAGAAGGTGCTAAATTAATTATTAATTACGGCATTCATAAAACACAGTTGTTTTGGATCTACATGCAGATCACATAAATTATATGCAAATCA
>NCQV01076667.1:0-10871 GCA_002740545.1 Lophocereus schottii | reverse complement strand
TATGGACTTCCACAATTGAGTGATGTACAAACACGTAACTGGACACGAACCACATAAGCGCAAAAAAAAATGGTTCCTGTGAATAATCATGCCGCAAAACACTATATTCCCTAACGGTGTTTCCCATTTCCGCCTCCTACGGAGGGCCCACACGTACGGATTGAGGGCCACCCAGCATAAGAAGCACATTACACTGGACATGTGCAACGAAGACGATGTTGTTATCATACATTGCAATTACGACAACATCTTCTCTACGCACGTGTTGCAGCCCCTATGTATATATACCAAAATATACAATGATGCTAAAAAAGTAAATTACCTCCCACAAATGCTACCGATGGGAATGGAAACCAAGGCACCAAAAAAAAAAAAAAAACCACCCAATCAGAGATGGCTCCCTTATTAGGCCACTATACGGAGCAACAGGGACAGTAGCATAAGCACGAATGTTGCAATTATGAACATCTAGGTGGTTGTAGACCGCTTCGGAGTGCGTTGGTCATGAGTCAACTGCATGTGTGACTCCTTGGACAATCTCAGTTGTAGGCCAATCTCCAACACCCTTGCCTTAAGCTTGTTAACATTTTGTTGCAATTTCTAAATGATAATGGTCTTATTCTCCCTTGTTGTACTCCACATAAACCATACATCATGATTGCAAGCTCTCTGCGGAGGACCTGAAATTAGGCAATCAGAAGTACGTGGCCAAATGGAAGGCACAACAAAGCAGGTGTAAGGTTGTGAAATTTTAGCTCACGACAAATTGATCGACGTTTGCCAGGTACGTCGGGGTCGACCACATAGTCAGCGGGCAACCCACAACCACAAAGTACCACAAACTCACTTGATCACAAACTCACTTGATCCTATGGAAGTAATCCCAAGTTGTGGAGCGTGCATTTAATAGGGGAAGTGGCATCATATTGTAGTTGGCCAACCATAGCAGCTGACTTCATTATGTGTCCTGAAATTCGTATAGTGGTTGTAGGGGAACAGAGATGGGAGAGGGAAATTAATGCCCACAGTGGACGCATTTATAGTGATATGGAGCTGTGAAGAGTTGGGCAATAGTGCAAGAAGTTGGCGCCACTTTCTCTCGACAAAACCATACAATTATTGTGCATGACATGTAAAGCACAACAGGCCACGTTAACCCCTTCGCAAAGAGTGTACTTCATTGTAGTGGGGAATTACTAAGGGGTCCCACCATTGTGAAGTACCCATAGCCCTCCCTCCCAATTGAGAAGGCGTTGACTAGAAGAAAGTGGACCACGGTGACTAAGTCCTCCTATGCACCTAATCCCTCATGTGTGACTTAATTTAATTGATGTAGTGGTATTTAATACTAAGTAACGAAGCCTTTCTCCAAGACACGTACTGAGGCGACCAAGGTGCAGTTGTCATTGAAAATATTCGAATTCGTTTTTGTAATTTAGTGAAGTGAAGAGACGCAATCTCGAAGCCCGAACATGTTGTCATGGTAAGATTGAGGTACCCAACGTAAACAAGGTGACACAAGGAACGTAACAACAAAGGCGAAAGTGTGATAAAAGCAAAATTTGGAACAATTATGACGAACGTGAATAAAATAGCTAGGGAGGATAACGAGCACTAACAGGCATACAAAAGGGCCTATGCATAACACAGGCACAGGCTTTTAATATTATCAAACCCGACGTGTTTGTACAACGAGACGCAGTGCGTCAAGCCACATATTTATATAAGCAACACGTTTGGGACGGTTTAATGAGCAAAACGTTTGGCACGGTAGTAAGACCACAATGTATGATTGATTCGTTCAACGAACATTACCATCCCATCTACAACAGTGTCCACGCCCGACCTCATGGCCACTAGCATGGGTGGGCCTCAGAACGACCAAGTTGTAGTGATCCACACAAGCAACAGTAAGTTGACAACAACGGAGATGGTGAACCTTTCCACATGTGGAGCTCAGTGTGAAGTTTCATATCGATCACTCGGTCTTCATCCTGCATGAAGTGGTGGTCATTTCGCTCAACTCGAATCATACCACACACCTGACGGACCTCCTCGGTAAGCTCGTCTATGACGTCCCTTGCTTGCTTTGGGTAATCAGGGTCAATCACGTTCAGGAACGGGCATGCATGTTCATTCTGCAATTGATGGGACGGGATTGGGTATGAAAATAAAGGGGGGTAAGCGTGTATGCTTTGGGATGTGGACAAATGTGGTTCACATAGAAGTAACAAAGTTTGGAAAATTATCTCTTATGTACACGCCACAAAACGACGCCTGTAGTTGTCATCTGCTTCAAAAATGATAGCTTCCAAACCACAGTAGCAATAGTACTTCTCGCCAGTGTTGAAATAACTTCGGGTGGTCCTTGATCCGGTTGACCCACGACTGTATGCCCTTCTCCTTGAGGGGGCTGCCATGTTCTCTCTGGATAGTGTCTGCTGCTTAGTCAACTGCTGAGTGTAGAATAGAGTGAATGGGAGCAACGTATTTGTTGTATAAAATTTCGGTTGGGACCTTCCACTGAAGCCAAGTACAGGGTTAGTGGGCAACCATAAATGCTTCACCATCAACACTCCTCACACACTTTAATGGTATGTAAGTTGCGTCTGGCCTATGGGAGGAAATGTTAATCAAAGATTGTCCTACGCAAACCCGCACAATTTAGTCGGACCTAGTATACTGTACCTAGGTAAACCAAGGAGAGTGAAGTGGTAAACACATGCGATGGAGTGGGCCCATAATATTAGGGCGAACACTATTGAACAAACTAAGGTAGAAGCACCCCCTTATAAGGGTAACACGTACGTGTACCATGGCAGACGTGTCCGAATACCTATTTACACTGAAGTTTTTAATGAGGTATACCAATATTGGTACAAATTGTATGCTTGTGGGGTCACCTAGTACAGACACCAAATGAGGGAATTATGTGCGGCAGGAACTTCAATGCACCTATAGAGTTGGTGTGGGGTGGTTGACTGGAGTTGATGGGATACTCACAGATTATAAGTATGCCCCAAGGAATGGAGCATAGATTGCAAACTTCTATTACTCTGCAGCAGCAAGCAAGTTGGAGGACGCCTGCATTGTAGTTACGAACAACAACATCGGTGGCCCCCCACCCTCCCCCGTGTAATGTAGATGTACTCCCTACTATTGGTTGGATGGATGGACCTACTTTCGTCTCCATCGACAACCTTACCCTGCAATCATTTATGGACTGCAAGGTGTGATACTGGATGCACTTTGATGTTGCCACAAGAGAACGACTGCGCAACTTAAGATGCATGCTGCCATTTGGTGCACATCAGCCAGCACAAATTCCGCTAATGGTTGAGTTATTTGTTCGAAGTGGACTGAACGGAAGCGGCAGACCGCTTGGCACAACGATCGAACCCTCTTATGAGTACACCGCACTGACGAGGAGGACGGTGTGGTGGAAGGGTTCGACATAGAGCCCATACCAAGACCATCATTCACCCCACGTCGGACGTTTGAAATTTCGCAGCCCGTGTTGTCATACAATTACTATGGATGGAGTGACCACACGTACCTGCATATCGTACCAAAGGGGCGTGATGGAGCTTAGATCGACATAATGTCATCCCCCATGGAAGAGGGGAATGCCATTGTGTACACGGTAAACATGGTAACAACCAACAACTGTGTCGGCATCCCACCACGCGTTCCAGACTACTCAAGTACCGACATCCGCATTGCGATTTGAAATTGTAGAGGCATTACACACGCATCATTCCTGTCGAATCTAAGGGGATTACTTGCAGTCACCAGGGCCACTGTAATGGTGGTGACGGACATTAGAGTCTGATATGATAATACAAGGGAGATCCTGCAAAGAACGGGAACAGACCACGGGTTCATAGTGCCAATCGGCTTTGTCGGTGGTGTGTGTGTTTTGTGGGAGTTGTCGAAGGTGTTCCTGGTGCCCCACAAGTTTGAAGACACGCACGCGACGTTTGTGGTAAAGGCAAGTGTCGATAATTTTGTGCACGTAACCTATGCAAACTTCATTGCCATTCTCTGTGATACTACATGCGAACAGTGCACTTGTACTACTGTTGATGCGTATATGTCTAACCTTGTTGTCAATTGGTGTAGGGAGTTTGATAATGATGTGAACTCCACATGTGCAAATGTCACACTGCTCTCGCCATGCATCACTCTGCCTCATATCATCAGTACCGGCACTTGTTCGTGTGCCATACATTGCCCTATGTAGTGCTATGTGTGCCGTCCATTTCGTGACCTATTTGTGCGTTGTGTACTTTAAGACAATCTACGTTTATGGCCCCTCTTTTACATGAATGCAACCTCTGAGCAACTCCCCTCACGCCCCCATCGCTGTAATTCAGTGTCACTTGCTTCCTCTGACTCAACACTCTAGTTCCGCGTATGCGAACTATGACCGCCACGCATTACGTTCGACGCAGCCGCATTCTCCCTCCCTGCCCCGCCCCACTCCCGCTATACATGACCCACACGGTTCTTCCGACTGGTACGTGTACGTACTCCTATATAGGGGCCTACCTAGATGTACATAGGTCAGCTCAGTGGTTGACCTGAACAAGATGTGTCGTTAAAAGGTGCACAACGCATACCGCATTAATCATTTCCACCAACAGCCAAGATGTCGTGTCGCCTTGCATGTCACGGTTGGGGTGCCGAACATGTCAAATCACGTTATAGTAACATATGCGCGGGGAAGTGCAATGGGGATCAGAGATCTGTACGTCAAGCTAACCCATGTCATAAATGGCGACGAAATCAAACTTATACGGACTCGCCTCCATTGGCAAATATGGGTTAACCCCAAATTTTTCCACTACAGCAGTGATCTCATGCCACATTGTAGGTATTCGTTCATGTGGTCATCAGCAACATTTTTCTATTGTAATATGAATTCAACGCACTGCGAATGAACCCTTTCTTTTTTACATGATCATCAAAACGCAACTATCGTATTTGACTCATAGCAACCACAAGCGCAACACAATTAAAACATTCGCAAAACCTGACATTATCACGTGCCTCCTAAAGATGTACGCCATAAGAGCATAATCTGATGCGTATGCACTTCTTCAATGATGTACTTCCCATGTTACATAAGCATCATAGGCTTTTGGTATGGCCACACCACATTTCACATTTCCATTGCCTGTCCATCAAATTACAAAACATACCGAACAATTTGTCCACAACATTACATACGCTAAATTCCATCATCCATATTAGCAGTCATCAGTGACACACGTAACACACATAACATTGTTGTTGTGCATAACAATACATCTACCCGTGTTTGACATAGTGTCTACCACGGCACTCATTGCATGCGCAGTGGGTATGTGCCAGCGGGGTGGGGAGGAATCATTACAGCAAGCCCAGGATACACACAATACTGCATTGCTGCGGCGCACACCACCTTTGCATATTGCTGTAAAATATACTGCAACAAGGTAACCACGTTTTAGTAGGGAGTGGACAGTTGAGCATGTCACAAGCGACCGATGCAGAACCCACCATTCGCGGACTGCGATCATGAATGCAAGTTTGCAGCTTCAGGGTGTATAGATACACTAATGCGTGCCGTACATCCTGCACTTGAGTCTGACATACCGGTTCTGTGCACTCCACCACTACCTGTAAAGACAAGAACTAGTGAATAACAAGATATGAAAATAATGTACATGACATGCGGTGAACCGTACCTTCACGCTGAGCCACCCGCGCTGCATACGAACCATCAAAGAGATCCTCAACCTCGACAACATCACCCTCATAACTTGCATCAAAATCAGCTATAGGATTACGACATGTGCGCCTTGTATGGCCTACTTCACCGCATTTTGAGCACCTCCGCACTTTCTTGTCCTGGCTTTGAGACTCTCTTCGCTTCGAAGGCGGCCTACCTGGATGTCGGCCATTGTTAGGAGGTAATATACACCGGTTGTAGTCCTCATCCAGTTCTTCCCCACCAATTACAAGTCCTGTCTTTCCATCCACTATTCCCATGTCGTACATTTCCATGAGGTGCACAAGTTGGTTGTGTATGACCTCCTGTGTTGCTGTCTTATAAATGGGGTGCACGATGTAGTCATAAACCCATAGGTTAGCCTTTGCTATCCCAGCTAGAGCATGACAGCGTGGAAGGCCGGGCATCTGCCGCTGTCTGCAAGTGCAACTCTGTTGCCCCAGCTTCACAAGTAATTGATGGCTGTTGGTCAACTCGGCACTGTACTCGCCTAACATCAAACTATAACACTCTATAGCTGCAATACAATCCATTTTTTTATAAGTGTCCATTAGCATCTGCTCCATCGTCTCCCCCACCCCATTCTTCCACTTCAAAGTCTCGATCATGTAATTGTCCATCTTCTTGCTGAGCTTCTCTAGGTGGCCGCTAACAAGCCAAGGCACAGGCATCGGCATAAGCGGCGCATCTAATTGTTCTAACTTTCTATCACATTGTTGTTCATCCGACCCCATCTCTCCTTAGTAAACTTCGATGCAGTCCAATGCTTANNNTCGTTGTCCTCCACCCAAGTTCCAAGTTCTGCCTTATAGCACCTCAGCCCGTCCAATGCGATATTGTACGCCCCCACTGTTGGTGTGTAGGAGACCCTATAGAACATTTCCTTCACTATCTGCTTTGTCGCTTCTTTACAGATGCCATGTTTAGCTGCCCCTTCAAGAAGTTCTCAGTCAAGTGTTGTAGGCAGTAGCTATGGTACTATTTCCCAAACACTTGTGCCACCGTAGGCAGAATTGCCGGGTGCTTATCCGACATTATGACTGGCTTTAAACCCCCCAAACATTGAGTAACCAATTTCAAGAACCACACCCACTCTTCAATTTTCTCCCCGGACACAATGGCGTACGTGAAGTTGAAGATATGGTTGTTCGCATCCAACACGCATGCCACCAACATAGTCCCCTGGTAAGGTCCGCTTAGATGGGTTCCATCAATGAATAGTACAAGCCTGCACCCGAGCTTGAAGCCATTTACATTGGCAGCGTATGCCACAAACATCCTATAAAATCTGCATCCATCAACCTCACATACTGCGACTAACCCTGGGTTCGCCCTCATGATCGCCGCACACATCCAAGGGAGCGATTTGTAATGATCCACTGGCTTGCCAAGCACCATCATGCCGACGAACTCCCTCGCCCTCCAGGACTGCATGTATGTCAAGCGAATCCCGAACTCCTACTCTAGATCTTGCATGATGTCTTTTGAGGGGTAGTCAAGGCATAACCGCAGCTTACCCTCAATGAGGTGTGCTAGAAGTTCCGCTCTGACACGACGTCTGCCCCTAATATCCATCTGACATTGCTCCCTGACACTGTATACATGCTGCCCTCTAAAGTCTTTCAATGACATCACCTGTGTGTTCTTCCCACCTCTAACGCATATGTAGAATGGGCAGTCATCAACGTCACACTAGACCACAATTCTTTGTTTGCAATTCCTCTCAAACCGATAGTTGAAGTGGTTCGCGATTGCATATTTACATATCATTTGCATAAATGCTTCCGCAGATTGAAATATCTGTCCTTCCCCCCTAATCAACTTCTTCCATATGCTCAGCTTATGATGACAACTTCAGGCTTGCATACCACAACGTGGCTTCACATTATCATTCACATCATTCCTATCAGCAGGCCCTTTTCTTTCATTCCCATCAACACATCGTTTCTCAACTGCTTGCTCGTCACCTGCATCGTCCTCGTTTGTTGCTTCTTCATCACCTGCATCCTCCGACGCCACAGATATCTCATCGTCGTCTAACGTTGCAATTGTATCCCCTCATATTCACAACCTGCTCGTCGGCAGCTCACCTCCTTCGCACCCCAACGACCTACAGTTGCTACACCAACATAACACCCATCAATTTTGCCACCTGTAAATGATTAGTGGAGTACAACAATTACATCTGCATCAAAGTCGTACCATTTTACTCCTGCTTGGTTGTTGTCGCCTTCTCCACCCACTTCCACACCATCATCGCACTTTCTCCCACTTCTGGCTATTTGCTTGCTTTCACCACAATCTCGCACTCTTCCTTCGCAAACAGCACCCCTTTTATGTGCTCGCCTTGTCGAACCGCCATTCCCGGTAACATACATATAGCCATGCTCCTCATTGCCCTTGAAAATCACCTTCATATCGCTGTCCCCCTCAACTGCCACCAACATCTCCCTATCATACTTCAAACTGTACCATAATTTTTCCTCCAACATATCACTCGCTGTCATCTCCCTCACCATTTTCATCAGTTCCTCCACCCCCATTTCTTCCTTCACCACCATACATTTTCTCGACCCACCCTCATATGTAACTTTTCCATCTCCACTTTCCGCCAACATTCCTCCCCCCCCCCACAAAACATGCATAACTATCTCCCTCCCCCTCCCAACTTCTTCAGCTACTACAACGTTGATGTCCAGTGCTCATTAATATTCCCACAACCAGCACCTTGTATCCCCTTCCTAATCAACGGCAAAGGTTGTAACCTGTACCCTGCATGTCAGATGAAACAAATATTTAGTCATGCACTCCATTCATGCCCAGCATTGGTACATCACAGTTATATCAGTTCGTCCCACCCACTGTCCCCACCATCTTACCCAACAACTTCACTATGCCTACGATGGTATTCCCTCAACATACACATGGTAACTAGTGCTACAGTGTTCACCGGCTACCCCCTAATCTACCCATATGTGTTGCCCTCACCCTCCCCCCACCCCAAAACAAATACCCAACCCGCTACCCAATCCTTTCTACCCGCTGCAACACTTGAGCAAACTTTTACTATCTAACTTCTCCAATCACACCTGACCCTCACTACATTCCAATCTTAGCACATGTACACCACGACGACTCGCCCACCTCCTGCTACACAGTCAGTATTATTGGGGCATACATACACGTCCACACAATGTACTACCACCTTCCACGTCGTCTGCTCCAGTTACCCAGCTACTTCTCCCTGTCTACCTATACCGATGCACCACATCACTGTCACACTACGTCCTCCCATTATTAGGGTTAGAAGTTAGGTTATGGTGTTTGTTGTCCTCGTTATACCAGGCATTACACCTGCTTACAATGTATACTCCACCTAAGTCCACTGTCTATTATGGTTGACATATTAACCTTACTGTGTATTCCAAAATGCACGCTCATGTGCTCACCCTTGCCCACCCTTCCCAACCCAAACACCACAGAAATGAAGGAAAAATTCCCCCATTGTTGGGACATTCACACAACACAATGCCACATTCATCACCACCTATATTAACCATTCAAACTAGATCTACAAATTTCTTCTCAAAGTTCACTTAATTACAAGCACATACATTGAAATCACTCCACCATGCGTTCTTACCAGGACCAGGGCCACCCCCTTCCTCTCTTCCTCTTCTGGTTCTGTTCTTCTTCTTCCTCGCTACCTCACTCTTACTCTCTGTCTTCAATTCACCATGCGTTCTTCCAAGCACATAGCTTTAATTCACCTCCCCGTTGCTCTTCTTCTTCCTCCCTTTGTTGTGCTCGCTCCTCTTCTTCCTCACGCTTTTGCTGCTGATGAAGCCCCACTCTTCATCTCTGTCTTCCGTGTTGTGACTGGAGAAACCCCCTTCACATTTCTCTCTCATAACTGCTTCACTCTCTCTCTCTTCCTACCTTAACAGTCAAACCTCCCACTTAAATAAGGGCATTCTCGTCTTTTCGACCCCACATATATTTTTCCCCACTTCACTTTCCTTCCAAAACCAACACCAAGTTGTTGGGGAAAAATATGACTTTGTTGCCCCCGTTTTGAGTTATGCCTGCCTTGTAAATTTTCCCTAGGAAAATTGTGTCTAGTTGGTCATGCGTAAACGTGGCATTAAATTCTTTATTTCTTTTTACACGAGCTATAGTTAGACATCCTTTGTCCTCCATTAAGCTCAATCCACCTATAAACACTAGCCTCATTTGCAGATTTAAACTCAGTTTTCCACTGGCAGATTTAGGTTAAGATCCACCGAATTCATTTTATTTATGCAATAGCTGGTCTAGACCCGTGATTTACACGGTGCATGTTACAATAAACAATTTGAATACAGAAACACACACACACACACACACACACACACACACATATATATAGTCAAAATAATAGGGAAATGTTCATTGTAGACAAAGTTAATATTATAATTTAAAAAAAGATATTTAAATTTATTAAAAAATATGAATAGACAACACTTTCATACACAACTATTAAAACTATATAATTAAAACAACCTATGATTATCAAAGGCACAATGTAAAACATGATAGAGATTGCAGATGTCAAAATAAACTAAAAATCAGTCTAAATGACGCCTTCTCTTCTTGTACCTACATTAAAAATTAAATTCTTAGTAACAATTACGACGATACAATTGAAGATAACAATTACATCTTGTGTACCTGGGTACCTAACATTAGTGTTTCGTAAGTAATATACCTCCTATTCCCAATTAACTGGCGCAATAAGAGTGATAGACAATTTTACTTCATGGTATTGTAGAGGCTCCATAACAAATACTCATGGTTTACATATATGATCATTTATAATTGCATATAGCGATAGATGACCATATGATTGTAGAGAATGTTACAATGAGATACTAGTAAGGGTGTTCATGGCTCGGGTACCTGAACCAAAAGAGATTTCGATTCAGGTACCCGAATATTCGGGTCGACAAAATGGTGAACCGTATCCGAACCGAAACTTTCGGGTAACTGAAATTCAGGTACTCGAAAATTTTGGTTCGGGTTTTTGGTTACCCAATAACCCATTTTTTCTAAAATA
>NCQV01076652.1:0-11942 GCA_002740545.1 Lophocereus schottii | reverse complement strand
AGGCACTAAAAGGCAAGCAGATGAGCCACACAATCATAAAACCATACTAAACCACAAATATATACAAAATAGGCCATGATGAAAATAAAAAAACAAAATACATAAAAGAGCCAAAATCAAAATTAAAACCACAACTAAAACCAAAATAAAAATAAACATATGTATTTACAAAAACCGAAAACTAAAATCAAAAAAAGAAGCAAATGAAAAACAAAAACAAAAACCAACCAAACCAAACCAAAACTAGACCAAGACACATATAACCAACAAAATAGAAACAATACAAGACTAAGGAGCTACAAAATACCGAACGAGAAAACAGTATCAAACTAAACAAACTAACCATAACAAAATAAAACAAGACTTAAAAGAAAAGAAATAAAACACAAAACTAAGACACAACCACTAAAACACTAAGATGGAAACAAAAACAAAAGATTAAACAAAAACCAGCAAAAACCAAAACTCATAAAAATAAAGAAACAAAACAAATTGAACATAAAAACAACCCTAGATATCCACAATAACAAGTATTCACAAAATCAGAACATAACCAAGGGTGATCATAGCCCACACGGCTCAACATATCCATATCCTTGCTCCTCAAGATTGATCACCCATATAATCACAGTCCTAAATATCCATAACTAAGTACGACAAGGAAGAAAACACTCCTAAATATCCACAACTAAGTACGAAAAGCATAAGAGAGAAAAGTTAGAATGATCATACCAGGTCAGGTGCAAAAGTACATCTAATACCGCTGAAAATCCACTTAGCTAGAGTTCCTTAGAGTTTTAGCCACTCCATATTAAGTTGAAAAGTGCTACTTAAATTAAAACTTGTTAAAGCATGCAACGGCTTATCAAACAAAGAAGCCTAACTCTCAGTCATATAGAAACAGTGAAAAGCAGTGAGTTGGAGCCAGAAAGAGTGCATCCACCTAGCCAATAAAGCATAAGTAAGGGCCCGTTGCAACTTATCAAATAGTTGAGCCCAATCAGAAAGGAAATAAACATACTCAAAACGAACTAGTATTGAGGTCATTGGCCTAGAAATTATATCGGCATGAATGAGTAGTCTAGGCAAAATAATGGGCGCAATGTTCATAAGTCTGTTAAGTGCAATATGCATGTAAGTCTGGTCTAAAGTAAAATTTTTAGTGGTAATGATCTCAGACTTAACAAATTTAGACTTGCAATATTCAAAAAGGAGGCTAGTTTGGATAGGGTCAAAAGAGAAGGACTCATAGTCAACAAAATAACCATCATTAGAACTTCCATGGATATTAAACTCACAAGAAAAAGATTCATATCCTACATACAGAATATTGTCATCTAATTTAAATAGAAGGTTAGGAATGATGGGATCAAAAGAGAATGATTCATATTCAACATGAAAACCCACATCAAGATCTTCTGTAATGTCAAACCCACGTGAAAAAGATTCATACTCTACATAAAGAATATCATCATCAAAGCCCAAAATATTGGGTTCAGTTACCTCATTGCATAACTCCTGTGAAATATCTTCCTGTGACTCATCTAAATCACGAGTCTCAACTTCAGGTGTGACACTTATAACTAACTCACTAACAGTATCAGATTGGTCACCCACCACAAACTCAAAAAAGTCATTTAGAGTGGTGGGTGGTTCAGCAGAGACTAGGACATCATCAGTGATGCCCTTAGGTGAGCTAGTGCTGGCTGTGAAGTCAGGTGATAGAGATATAGGGAGGTCACTCTCTTAGTCTAGACTAGGCAAATACATGTCTTCATTCAAGTCAGGCCTAGCAGAATAAGAGGGTTCAAAATCATCATAGAGACTAATGTCGGGTTTAGGAAATCCTAAAACTAGAATCAAGCTCACTATAAGTCACCCTACTTTGGTTAAAACATTGAGAACATGCAGCAATTCTCACTTTCATAGTCTCTATTATTTGATCAGTCATTTCCTTAATCTTTTTTTGAAACTTGCCTATATAGCATCAACATAAGCACGATAAGGACAAGTATGAGCATCGTGATTAAAAGATTCACAATAATTGCGCAAAAGAGGAAGCACACAAGAATAAGATGGGCCATATGAATTCATAAAGTGGTCTAGAGGGTAAGGATTAGCAAGAAAATCATACTGTCCATGAGTTGGGTACCTAAAAGTCTCGTTAGCTTGTTCAAACACATAGGTTTCCCAACGAAATTTTTCAATGAAATCCTAAATTTCATCTTGAGTTTTTGATAATAATTCTATTAAATGTCCATGATAAATCGATTCAACATAACACCTCGACTTAACATTTAGACCCACAGTAATGGCCTTACAAATTTCCTATTTTTCAAAATTATGATTCAGCTGAGCACGATAATCATAAGCCTTGAAAGATAACTCCAAAAAGGTTCATGCTCATATTGTGGGAAATGGAGAACTGGCATTTTGTTTTGAAAGTTTTTGAAGGTTAAATTGTTTTTTTTGGGATTCTAGGCTTTTCTCATTTTTATAGATTTTTAGATTTTTCATAAAATGACAAAGCTAAGTAACAATTAATAATAAAATAAACAAAGTAAGACAGAACATATGCAACTAATAAGAACGTAGCTAAGAAAATAAAAATGTGACCTAATCTCATGCCGTCATCCCTATGAATGGTGCCAAAAACATGTACGATAATTTTGAGTGTAAAATAAAGTGCCTCAAGTACTACGACAATCGTCATATACTTGTAGCACTTTATTTTACACTCAAAATTATAGTACACTTGTATCGGGAAAGGGAAAGACCACAAAATCTCTATTTTCAATAGAATCAAAGTGATTCCCTAGCCAAAGAATTCAATTTTTATCAAAATAAAAACTGGTGAAAAATCTTCAAGCTCACACCTTCAGTAGGAGAAACGTTATGCATTTAGCCACTTGGGAGCAATAAATGAAGTTCAGAGCTTTATCCCATCCCGTATGAAGCATTTCTCCAGTCTAGATGTTAAGGCGTACGATTCATTCAGAGTAAAGAGGCACACTATGATCTTCATAGGTCAATAAAAAAGCTCTAACTCTAACGAGGAGGCGGAGAAAGAAGAAGTTGTTTCTTCCAATCATATCACAATCCTTGAATGTGATAAATCAGATCAGAGATAGAGCTGGCAGAAACTGTTGAGACTTTTGAAGATGGGGGGTAGGCTACATTTGATATTTTGAAAGAGTTGAATCTTGGAACCAATGAAGAGCCTTATGCTATCTATGTAAGCTTATCACCGACACTTGAAGAGGAAAAGCAATACTTGGAGGACGTGTTTGAATGGAGCTATAAGGAAATGCCCGGGTTAGATCCAAAGGTCACAGTCCACTGCTTGTCCATAAGAAGGGGTGTCTCACATAAGAAGCAACCTCGGCAACGTTTTCGCCCAGAGGTGGTACCGAAAATCAAAAAAGAGATCAACAAACTCATAGAGGCAGGATCCATTTGCGAAGTCATGTACCCAACATGGATCGCAAATATTGTGCCTGCTAGGAAGAAAAACGGGCAACTTCATATTTGTGGACCTTCGGGATCTCAACAATGCTTGTCCAAAAGATGATTTCCCGCTTCTAGTTATAGAACTCATTGTCAACTCAACTACAGGGCATGAAGCATTGTCATTCATGGACTATACTGCAAGATACAATAAAATTGGGATGGCACCCGAAGATCAAGAGGCCACAGCTTTCTGCACAGTTAAAGGCATTTTTAGCTATATGGTGATGCCCTTCAGACTTAAGAATGCAGCAGCAACTTACCAACAGGTAATGCGAACAACTTTTGACAATGTGCTCCACAAAATAGTCAAGTGCTATGTCGATGATTTGGTGGTCAAGTCTAAAAAGAGGGTGGACCACATACAAGATCTTCATCTGATCTTTGAGCGATTGCAGAGATGTCAATTGAATATGAATTCGCTCAAATGCGTATTTGGTGTCACTGTTGGAAAGTTCCTGGGATTTATCGCTCATTACAGAGGAATTGAGATTGACGAATCGAAGATTGAGGTAGTCCAAGAGATGCCTGAGCCTAAGAATCTCAAGGAGCCTTGAGGATTTAAAGTCGCTTGGCATATATCCGAAGATTCATCTCAAATCTTGTAGGATGCTGTCATCCCTTCAGTCGCCTTATGAAAAAGGGTGCATCGTTTGAGTGGGATGAGTCGTGTCACACGAATTTTGAGAAAATCAAGAAGTATTTATCCCATCCTCCTATGCTGGGGTACCCATCCCTGGAAAACCTCTTATACTGTACATTACAACTCAAGAAAAATCCTTAGGAGCATTATGTGTACAGGAAAAAGAGGAAGGAAAAGAAGTCACCCTATACTACTTAAGTCATATATTGGGTGGCACTAAATTGAAGTACTCCCCAATCGAAAATATCTGCTTGTCACTCATCTTTGCCATTCAGAAACTTAGACATTACATGTAGGCCCATACAGTGCAAGTGGTCTCTAAAGCTGATCCCATCATATACATCTTGTCCAGGCCAATCTTAAATGGGTGACTAGTAAAATGGGCTGTAATCTTAAAGCAGTATGACCTTGTCTATGTACCGCAAAGAGCGGTTAAGGGGCAAGCGTTGGAAAATTTTTTAGCAAATTATTCAATTCCTAGTGATTGGGAGATACAAGATGCTTTCTAGGGGAAGACGTGTTCTTTATCGATATCCTCCCTCCATGAAAAATGTATTTCGATGGAGCAGTGAGACAAGATGGCAATTGGTGTAGGAGTTGTTTTTGTCTCCCCCGAAAGGCACATCCTTCTGTATTTATTTGTGCTTACTCAATTATGCTCTAACAATATGGCAGAATACTAAGGGCTCAACTTAAGTCTTCAAATGGCTATTGAGACGGGGATTAGGGACCTCAATATATATGGTGACTCACAGTTAGTCATCAATCCACTACTTGATGCGTATGAGATTAAGAAAGAAGACCTTGTCACATCATAAGCATGTATTACGATTGCTGAATAAGTTTGACGTAGTCAAGTTAGAACATGTGCCAAGGAGTGTTGATAAGATGGCTGACGCACTTGCAAGCCTCATGGCCACTTTGGCGTCAGGGGCATAAGAAGGAATGCCTATCCTAATATGTAGCCACTGGGTTGTTCCACCTGATGATGAAGACTCAGAGGAAGACATCATCATGACCTATGTTCTTGAGATAGATGTAGAAGTTTGGCATCAACCTATAATTGAGTACTTAGAGCATGTGAAACTTCTTAGTAACCCAAGGCATAAGACAGAAATACAGCGAAGAGCTTCGTACTTTCTTTACTACAACAGAACGCTATATCGACCCTCTTTTCTTAGCCTTTGGCTATGATACTTGGATATGGAAGAAGCAAATCAAGTGATGGCGGAAGCTCATTCAGGTGTACGTGGAGCACACCAATTAGGCCCTAGGCTAAATGATCGCATTAAAAGGATGGGTTACGACTAGCCCACTATGGTGCAAGATTACATAAATTATGCAAAGAGGTGTAATGCTTACCAGTTCCATGTCAACTTCATACATCAACCCCCGAAACCTCTCCACCCAACGGTTGCATCTTGGCCTTTTAAGCCATGGGGGCTTGATGTCGTTAGACTAATTACACCTAAATAGTCTGTTGGTCACTCCTACATCTTGGCTGCCACTGATTACTTCTCTAAATGGGTGGAAGTAATTCCGCTAAAGGAGGTCAACAAAGAAAATATGGTTGACCTTATAAAGGAACACATTATCTATCGATATGGTGTGCTAAGGTACATTCTCACCAATAATGGTAAGCCCTTCTTCAACAACTTGATGACTAGCCTGTGTAAGAAGTTTAAGTTTCGCCAATATAAGTCTTTTATGTACAATACCCCTGCAAATGGCTTGGTCGAAGCTTTTAACAAAACACTTTGCAACTACTTAAAATAGTTGACGCAAAGTCTAAACAAGATTGGCATGAAAGACTAGGGGAGGATCCTTGGGCATATCGAACCATGTATAAGACACCAACAAAGTCGAGCCCCTTTACTCTGGTGCATAGAGTGGAAGCCCTTATACCATTGGAGCTCCAAATCCCATCACTCCACATCACCATACAGGAAGGTTTGATGGAAGAAGAAAATCATAGAGTTTGCCTAGCAAAGCTCGAGGCCCTTGATGAGAGAAGACTTTAGGCACAACAGAAGCTAGAATGCTATAAAGCTAGTCTATCAAGGGCGTTCACCAAAAGGTTCGACCACGCTCATTCGAAGTTAGAGACTAGTGTTGCCAGTGAGAAGACCGATCATTGTCTCTCATAAATCTGGAATCAAATTGGCCTCCAAGTGGGATGGTCCGTATATGGTTAGAGAAGTCTACACAAATAGAGCTTACAAGATAGTTGGTGCTAAGGGAGTGCGCGTAGGACCCATAAACACCATGTTCTTGAAGCACTATTATCCTTGAAATATGATGTTGTAAAGCTCTTAAACAAGAGCCTAAACCGCTTATTCAAGCCAAAAAAAAAAAGTGTACTACTCCTGGCCCGCCATAGTATAAAATGTGAACGGTAAAACAAAAAAAAAAAAATTGTGCTTGTTCTTTGAACTATGTATGGCTTGATCCTTTAGGGTGCCATGCGCCGTTTAGATATATAGGAAATCCGAGTATGAATCTGGACATAGCCGCAAGAAGATTGAAAAAATATATAAAGTTATTTATGCTTAATGAGAATGGTCTTTTGACTTAGTTTATGGTTTGTTTGATTGCATGTTGTTGATAGCTTGTTTTGGACAAAGGGCAGATGGATTTGATGTGGTGTCAATGATGGTATAACCCCATAAGAAGACAAATTGACCGAGACATTTGTGCAGCAATACAGGGAAAGGATTGGAATTTTTCATTCAAACTTTATTAAATCGACATCAAGCTTATTTCATTAAAAAATATATATATATATATATAATGAATCCATAACAAAAAAGCTATGGTATCCATTGGAAGGTCTTCAAATCTTCAGAAGACTCCTTTACACAAGCTTAGTCTTCTCTAGACTAGCTTAGCTGGCCAAATCTATGACTTCAATGGCATTAAGAGTGCCAATCAAACCTTTAAGTCGATGACTACCGCTCAGCTTCTTGAAGCAAATCTTCGCTAGCTGCCACTTGATAACTCAGGTCCTTTCTTTGATTGTCCAAGGATTGCAACTCCTTTAGGAGTTCCTCGCGCCTCAAATCCACTTGCCCCAACTTAGCCTTGAGAGCACTGTAACGAGTTTTCTATATCCAACTGATGGGAAATCTCGTTGAGTTTAATACTGATCTCTATACGATGACTCTCGTATCTCGATAATCATTCGGTCAGATAGCTCTCTTGCAGATCTTTGAGGTTGCATGCCTTATAGATTAGCCTTTCAACTTTATCCTTTAAAGCAGTAGCATCAGCTCCTCTTTCATTGATGAGATTGTAAAGGTTGTTGAACTCGCCCTTAAGGTAATGAAGCCTTTCAAAGGAGGTGTAAAACACCTTGACAAAATAACTTGACTTGTCGTCCGAGCTCCACTCCTGTTTACTTCTCTTATGGCGGCGTCAACATTGAAGACAGAAACATCCTGTGAAGCTCTTAAAGGGTGTAGTGGAGGGGGCACTTGTGAAGCATCTGCCTTGGGGGTACACTCGGCATTTGCTGTTGAGACATAAGTCATTGTAAAGGAAATGGTCCCCAAGGGATGATAAGTTCTCAATTGAGGGGGAAACAGTGACTTCCTCATGGTAGAGGAACATATGCCACCTTCTCCTTAAAATTCATGTCACCGCTTTATTCCTAAAAAAAAAAGGTCAAATAAGGGGCCATTGAGTTAAGCATTTCAAAAAAAAAAAAAGAAATAGTTCTTACCATGCATTCAGTGGGGCTAGGATTGCCATCTAAAGGTCCAAAATTGATAATAAATGGCAACCTATGGTTGACCCTTATATGTATGACATCCAAAGGTCAGAAATTGAATAATGAAGGCGACCTATGGTGGACCCTAGTGGGTAAGACATCCAAAGGTCGAAAGTTGAATAATGAAGGTGACCTATGGTGAACCCTTGTGGGTAAGGCATCCAAAGGTCAAAAATTGAATAACAAAAGGCGACCAATGGTAGGCCCTTGCAGGTAAGACAACCAAAAGTAAAAAATTGAATAATAAAAGGTGGCCTATGGCAGACCCTTACGGGCATGACATCCAAAGGTCGAAAAATTAGTAAAGAGTGAACTATGGTGGACCCATGTGAACAAATCATCCAAGCGTAAGAAGATTTTGTACTCTTTATTGGAAATTGTGGCGTGAATATGCCCTTTAGTCCGGTGTTCAAAGCATTCAACACTTTGGATAACAAATCTACAAAAAAAGGGTGTTAATTTATGTGGAAAAGGGGAAATTCACGTAATGCCTACACATATAGTGATATAAGGAAAACAAGAAAAAAAGACCAAGCTAAAAGGGAGCTTAAGAAAAAAAAGAAGGGGATTAAAAAAAATAAAGAAAAGGTGGCTCTCAAAAGACTTCAAAAAAAGGGGAAATGAATCAAAATTTCCAAGCCTGCCTAGGATTCTTGACAACGGCAGGAGAAGACAAGCAAAATGACAAACTTCGATGAGATATGGGTCACCGATGAGGTGTTGGTCTCATCAGACGAACACCCTGTGGTAGTTTGATGTTAATTTCCAAAATAAAAGAAGCTTCTCGTGAACGCCTCTCTTTCTCTCTCTCTCTCTCTCCCCCCCTCTAAATTGTTTCCTTCCCTCTCCTCCCTCCGCTTCTTTGATTTGAAGAGTAGCCATAGAGAACCAAAAAAAGAGAAGAAAAGAGGGAGAGAAATAAAAAAGGGAGACGAAGCAAAGCATGAAAAGAAGTAGAGACAGAGGGGTTCGGCATAGTGTCTCTGAAGCTTCAGAAGTAGTTTGATGCCAGCATCCTCGACTACAAGAAGAAGAAGACTTGGCTTGATCCTAATGAGACCAATGAGATCTCCATGGCTAATTCCCAACAAAACATAAGAAAATTAATCAAAGATGGATTTATCGTCAAGAAGCCACCAAAGATCCACTCCTGTTCCCCGTGCTTGCCAAATGAAAGATGCTAAAAGAAAGGGACGTCACTCAGGCTATGTTAAGCACAGGGGTACTAGGGAGGCCAAGTTACCGACAAAGGTCCTCTGGACGAGGAGAATGCGTGTACTAAGGCGCTTGCTTTGCGAATATAGGGAGTCAAAGAAAATTGACAAGCACATGTATCATGATACGTACATGAAGGTCAAGGGTAATGTCTTCAAGGATAAGTAGGCGTTGATGGAGAGCATCCACAAAACCATGTCTGTAAAGGCCAGAGACAAGACCTTGTCTGAACATTTAGAGGCCAAGCGTGCTAAGAAGAAGGCTAGCAGAGAAAAGAAACTAGCTAGGAATCGAGGAAGAGAAGAAAAAGAAAGCAACAAGTTTTACTTGTGGCCGTATTGTGCAATAGCACAGTAGAATTTGATGGAAATATTGATGGATTAGGAGGAGCCAGCAGATGAATTTATATAGCAATTGATTGTTCAGGTTTCTTATTCCTACTGCAATTCTAACATCACAAATCCTATCCCCTTTAATTAGGGATTATATTTATCGTAAATTGCTAATCAAATTTATCATAAGTCCTTGATTTTATTTGATCCTTTTTTTATCACAAGTAAAAAAAAAAAGAAGAAGGAGAAGAAGGGGCATGGCATGCCATGAGCACCTGCTCCCAAAGACTTCTACAAGATGGAGGCTTCCCAAGAAAAGGAGGAGGTAAATTTTTTTTTTAAAAAAAGAGGATAAAGGAAGAAGGTCAAAAAAAGGGGATGAGAAGAAATCAATTTGGGTGGGCATTGGGTGAACATCTGCATCTACCATGTATCCAAGACCCAACCGCTTCAAATACTACAAGATCACATATGCGGCTAGCTGTTAAGGTGACATTTGTAGGAGGCAAAAAATTCTCTGGTCAATTGAGACTCATTATGTGGAAAATCAAATATTTTTATTTCGCCCAATTATATTGCCCTACGTGTTAAATTAATTATGGCGGTGCATTAAATTAAATATTTGATGAAGAATTATTATGGCCAATTATAAAGTGTCACATGTCACAAATGATGCAGAAAATAAATTGCTATTCCTTTCTAGAGATAATCAAGAAGAAAAGCCCTAATTCCAATTCTCCATAAATAGGGAGGTACTCCTCTCATTTTAGGGTCGGCATTCAGAAGAACTCACAAGAGCTAAAAAATTCTCATTGGAAGAAGACACAAGCATTCCAAACACGTGCCCTCCAATCTCAGAGATCAAACTATTTGTTCGGCAGAGATTAGGCCTACCAGGCCCTCTCTAGAGACTAAATTCATTCAAGAATATTCAAGGAGACCAAATCAGAGGATTTATTATACTTGTTCTTGTAACAATTATATAGAGATTGTGCCCACATATACAATATCAATATAAAAATTCAATTTGTTATTGGATTTCTTATTTAATTTATTTTAGACGTGAAATTTGTGTTTACAGCACCACTATTAAGAAGTTCCATAGCGTTCAATTCAAAACTATCTTTCATTTTTAGAGTAATGTAAATACACCATTTTTGAAATATAAACTATAAATAATTGACACATATTATTGATCTATAAGTTGCTTTTGAGACATTAGAATGATTCCTAATTGATGTAACTGTGAGGGAGAATCACGAATACTTTAAGTGGATTCCAAATGAAAAGCTAAGCAAACTAAAATCAAAGTTGACTTTACATGAAACCACGAATAAATGAATGGATAAATGATAATCCAAACTCTCACTTAGATACGAAACACTACTAAGTTTGAGCTTAGGACCCTTAACCTCAATTAGGATACAGAAATACTACCTAATCAAGAGTTAAGACATTACTTGATTACCACCTTACCCGGCCTAGTTAAGGATAAGCAAGCGAAGTGCTAGGGAATGAAAGGGAGCAAAGCTGTCAATTCTGATTTCAATTTCAATAATCAAAGCTGCGTATAATACGAGCATCTTAAGACCTTGTATACACGGCCTAGAGCAGCTAGTATGCTTAGGAGGTTTCCTTCTAAGGGAGGAAATCTCTTAAGCATGCTTAATGCTTGCTTAGAACTAAACTAACTGCATTTGCTTAATTAACTTAAGCTAGTTACAACTTGTAAGCTTAGTAATGCAAAATAAATGACTAACCTTAATATTAGTACACTTAATTTAGCTTTATACATCAGAATACTATGAAAAGAGGGGAAAAACAGCCGTAAAGTAAAAGCTCCTTTGCGGCTGACCAGTCAGATTACATGGTGTCAAATCTTTCTTTGTTTTCTCATTGGCTAGGCTCTTTCTAAGGCTTGTTTGCAGCAAATTAAACATGTTTTACTGCTTGTATTTTCCTTAATAAATCCCTTAATTATAATCTAGACAACCCAATGATAGGGGCGTTACCGCCGTCTAAAAGGACAAGATTTGAAACATGAGTGCTACAAATAACACAGTTAAGCATAGCTTCAATCATACACATACAGACCTGATCAATCCATATATAATCAACTGTTAATCAACATAAGGTTTTTTACTCTATAATAAAAATAATCCACCATGTAATCTACATCTCTATCCACTGAAGATTTCAATATACATCTCTGAAAATATGCATACGATGTATTAGTATTGATCCATTCAGATTCCCTTACTCAACTCATTTTCTTCTACTGGTTTAGTAGCATGAAGACGATTCTATGAGCATTTGCCTAAAACAAAATATGAAAAACATTTCGAACTATGTGCCAAAACTCAGTACATGCATGCCTGTATTGTTAAATGATCATTGAAACACTGGTTGGGCTCGCTTTGTAACTCATTTTAAGTTAAAACAGTGAATGCGATGAATGTAAAACTGCATTGCTAGT
>NCQV01076651.1:0-12212 GCA_002740545.1 Lophocereus schottii | reverse complement strand
TTTCACTAGAAAAACCACTTTTGTAATTTTTCCCTTTTTGCTTATGTTATGTAGGTATTTCTCGTTTTTTTTCTCATATCTGCAAATGGGAGAGAAGTGTTGGGATTTTAAACAAAAAAACCAGCAGTCAAAAAAACAAGAAGTGATAAAATCAGCTAAGTTTAGCAAAGAAAGATTCTTGCTTAGCAAAGAGATTTCCAACGGCTAAAAGATCCAAAGAGGATAGAATTTCCCAATATTGAAGGGATTTGATTTTGGAGGATAAAACTCTATCTTTTTCCCTTAAAAATAGCCGTGAAATACATGGAAGAATCTCAGCTTGAATTTTGAATTGATCACTTTCCATAGGATAAGAAACAAATAATTTCGGTTTTGGTAAATATTTCCCAAAATCAGTTTTGCAAATCTCCCAAGTGATTTTCATATCAAAACGATTTTCTACAGTTTAAATTGCTGTCTTGAAATCTTATCAAAATAAATTGGAGCTTTTGGCCAACCAAAATAAGTTTTCCAAAGTAACCGGGTTTGGACGCTGCAGTTCAGAAACACCCTAGGTACCCTGTTTTCAGGTTTGTTAAAGCTTGGTGTTCTGAAGCAAATAGCACAACCGATTCAAGAGTGGTTAGTTAGAGACTTTTCAAGATTGACATATTAACAAGAGTCTAAAGAATAAACCTAAATTACCCAAGACATCTTGTTGTAATGAATACATTGTTCCAACCACCTAGACCAACCTGTTTGTCAGGTTGTTCTTGTATCGCTTAAGTTCAGAAAGGCCTGTTTGCTGGATTGACCTTGGAACACCCAGCCTGTTTGTCAGGTTGTTCTTGTATTGCTAGAGTTCAGGAACTAATCTTGACTTATAATCAACTCATCGAGGTGGAGTTCTTTGACTTGAGCATGAATCATCAAGGTATGAGACCTGTTCTCAAGACTTGTTCTCAACATTCAGCAAACAAGTTAAGACGCATATTGAAAACAACAGTGTATGCCTATTTGGAGAACTTTGTTTGGAGCAACATTATTTAAGAGCATTTTACACTTGGGTTTGTTGTCATCAAAACGGAATATACTAATTCAACACTACTACTATCCAGTTTGCTAAGGATCCAAAGTTCCATAGAAAGACCAATCATATTAAGAGGCGTAATCATTTTGTTCGAAAGGCTATAAAAGAAAAAGAAGTTTTCATTAAGTATATATCTACAAGTAGGATGATAGCTAATTCTTTAACTGTGCCTATCCCTAGAGACACTTTCAAAGCTCATCTGATGAGCTTAGGTCTGTGTAGGACTTAGTTTTTTTGGATGTATCCAACTGAATGATGGACATATTTTTTTTTCTATTAAGTATTTATGCAATAAAGAATGATGTTTCTTTTCAGATGTTCATAAATATACAAGTACATTATACGACACATTGAAATGTCACCAGGCTTCTGATGGGCCTAGTCATATAGGCAATTGCCCTGACGCTTGAATAATGGGAAAAATGAGAGTGAATCATATTAGTGCTAAGTGTGCAATATTGATTACTCATACTAGGAGTTATGAATAAAAGAATGTACTTACCTTAGCAAGTCTAAGATGAGATTTAAGAGAGTCGAATTTGAAATAAGTTTTCATATTGAAGCCTTATAGCTGAATCTTGGGTGCTGAGGTTAACATTAGGTATGTTGATCTAGTAACTTGGGCTGGTTTTTTAGGTGAAAGCGAGACTTACAATTGGCATGGTATAGAAGAGTGACATGCTCAACTTGGTGGGAGTTGCGCCATGATACATCCCCATACTGTGTATGCTCAATGCCGACCTATCGGATGAGTGACAAGTGAGTTCCCTTTTCTTATCACTATGTGACCCTTATGGACATTACTATTTAACTTAGAGTTATAATATGAAGTCAAAGCATGATGTTGCTACTTTAATGTATTTTTCCAAGGGCCAAGATGTATACGGTCTAGCGGAGCACATGAGGAAAGCAATTTGTGCTATGATTGACTATTTTTAACTGCCTAAGAAAGAATCATTTCCCCATCACCATGTCTAGCTCAGGCGATTATATTCATTATATAATCAATTGATTTATTAGACATAAAGGGACAGCATATGCCATTAGTAATGCTTTTTAAATGATTCGAGGTATTGATATTTTGTGAAAGTGTTACATCAATTAGATGGTGGCTTGATATAGCACTGCTATTTTTTGGTCGCACGCTCCATTCCCACTATAAAGCGTGAGGGAATTGTTGGCAGGGACATGTGATTTTCATGTTCTTTATAAATAGAGGGAGCTGTTGGCCAGTAACGGTCACAATAATGATCCATAATCTCATAACTGATTCAGTTATTACAATAGAGATTAATTTTGTATTAATCAGAAATATTCACCCATTAATTCCTTGATTCTATTTAAGGCTATGTGCCACTATAAAAGGGGGTGTAGACCAAGAAATGGGACACAACAGCAGCAAGCTTCTTTCTAGCCTCTCCCTTACATAACCTAGCCATCTTCGGAGGTTTAGGTTTCGGGGTGTGAATCCACCATGATTCTAGCAGCCACCATAATCGTGGGTAGCAATCAGAAGGCATAAGATCTAGGCTCAATTTTAGCAATTTAGGTAATCTCTATTACCAACACAACAGTAAAAAGGAAGAGGGGGTGCTCAAGGACAGCTTCAACTCATCCACCAATTTATCATTCCTTCATCGATTATTCAATTCTTCACTTATGTTAAAGAGCACAAAGTTTTTGTAAGACTAAGGACAGCATTTGGGTGCATGAGCATTTTGGAGAAAAAGAGCTTTTGGGGGCTTTTAGTTGTTTTGACTGGTCAAAACGGCTGACTTGATGTTTAGTTAGAGAGCTATTACTACAAAAATGTTTGGTATCTCCGACAAAATCTCTGACAGAAAAACGGGAATATCCTGACGGAAATCACGATGGATAAACGCTCGTCGGGAATTAGCTCGTCGCAGATTACATTCCGACAGATTTTGTCGGCCATTTGTCAGGGTTTGCAGAATTTTGGAGGGAAATTTTGAAAAAAAAAATTTAATTTTGAAAAAAATTGTCTCAAAAAAAGAAAAAATTTCATAACATGAATTTAAATTAATAATAACAATAATGTATTCTTTTGAGCTAATTATACATATATATGTGTGTTTTAAATTTTTTAAAAAAATCGCAAACAAGATACATAATGATTTGCAAATCCTCCTTAAATTGGAAAAAAAAATCGCTTTTAAAAACTTTTGCTCCTAAAAAAACAAAAATCTTACACGATCATCACATACGACATATATATATATACAAAAATAAATTTTACAACATAATTAAAAATAATTATTTAGTATAAATTATATACTCACTAATGAAACAAATAAAAAAAACTTATATTTATATTTAGTTCACATTTTACATTCCCATATTTCTTGAAAAAATAAGTACTAAATCTAAAATACAATAATGCAATTAAACATATATGCTAAAAAAACAAATTTAATATAACTATATTATTTGTCAAAATAAACATAATTACAAGCGGCGGAGGGGCAGCGGCAGTGAGGCGGCGACACAGGCGGCGGCACCATTAAACCAATTCATGGCAAATTAACTACCATAAAAAACCCAAATAACTTAAATATTTCAATTTCAAATAGCAAATTAACTCAAAATAAATAACTTACCATTAAATTACAGACGACAACACCAAATCTTTCCGATCACCGGCCACCGGAAATGACAAACACCTCCTCCTTCTCTCTCTTCCTTGCTTCCTCTCTCTCTCTCTCTCTCTTCCTTGCCCATTCTCTCTCCCTCTTCATAGTGCAAATGAATGCAAAATTCCTCCAAAACTCTTAAAATACGCTCCGAAAATTTTTTGAATCGCGCGCTCAAAAATTCCGACGGAATTTTCTACGGATACCGACGGAATTCCGTCAAAATTCATCGGAATTTCCGTCGAAAATTCAAAATTTCGTCGGTATCCATTGGTTTTTCCGTCGGAATTGTAGGAGACAAAAATTATCTGTCCAATCGAGACCTGCCACGTGGAAAATCCAATATTTTTGTTTCGCCCAATTACAAGTTGCCACGTGTCAAATTAAATATTTGGTGAATAATTATGATGGCCAATCAAAAAGCGCCACGTCTCACAATGAAGCAGAAAATAAATTATTATTCCCTTTTCTTTTGAGGGATAATGAATAAGAAATCCTCATTCAATTCCTCTATAAAAAGGGAGCTAGTCCTTCCATTTTAGGGGTCGGCATTTTTCAGAAGAACTCACAAGAGCTCAGAAACTCTCTTTGGAAAAAGACAACAAGCACTCCAAATACGTGTCGTCTACTTTCAAAGATCAAATCCTCGATAGAGATTAAGCCTCTTAGGCCCTCTCTCGAGACAAATTATTCAAGATCATTCAAGGAGATCGAATCAGAGAATTTATTATACTTGTTCTTGTAACAATTATACAGAGATTGTACCCACATACAATATCAATACATAAATTCAATTTGTTCATCAAATTTCTCTTCTAATTTATTTTAGGCGCGAAATTTGTGTTTATAAATTTTTGGCACGCTCGGTGGGACTTTCTCTGCCTCTCATCTCTTTCTCCAAACCACGAACTCTACATGGCCCCTAAGAATGCCATCCCTCAGCCTTCAAGGAAAGCTGTCCGATCCACATCTCAAGAATCAACAGCCGCTAGCGTTACGTCTAGCGGAGTCATGACCCGAAGTATGGCAAAAGCTGCTGCTGTGATTGCCATAAAACAATCAGTTGGGACTGTCCCGTCACAGTCTCGCGGGATCCTAAGCCTCAACTCCAGCTTACATAAAGGAGTTACCAAAGTCCCTTCGCATTATTTGAAGCAAAAATCTGTTGCAGGTTTCAAAATGCACCCAACAATAGGTCAAGAGGTGGGTGAGCTCCAAACTCAGGCAAGCCCCACTTTCGAATCTTTCGGTGAAGAAGATTATGGCTATACTAGCAGTGACTCCTCACCGGCATCACCAAGACAGTTGGTTGCTGAATCGGAGACCGAATCAGCCAAATCTGTTATTATGCCAGCCATGGTGACGGAGGCGACCAACGTAGAAGAACAGCTCACAGACATGAAAGCAACATTGGAGAGGCTCGCTGAAGAAAACCTAGAGAAAGATGCTCAAATCAAGTGCCAAAGTGAACAGATCGCTACTCTGATGAAGAAGCTGGAGGAGCGGTTAGTTGAATCTTCTAGCAAAGGCTCAGACGGAGAAGAGTCCAATAAGGAGTCTAACTGCAGCGAAGACTCTGATGACGAGCGTATGAAGAAGAAGGAGTCCTCATTGGTGTCGATGTCTGTTGAGCAGATTCAAAGCTTGATCGCAAATGTCGTTAAAGCCTAATTAGGGGGAGGATCTCGCAAGACGCATCTGTACACAAAACCTTATACAAAAAGGATCGATGCCCTTCGCATGCCTCATGGATACCAGCCCCCTAAGTTTAGCCAATTTGATGGTATGGGCAATCCTAAATAGCACGTCGCCCATTTTATTGAGACGTGCAGCAATGCTGGCACCGAGGGAGACAGATTGGTGAAGAAGTTTGTTCGGTCTCTCAAAGGAATCGCCTTCAATTGGTACACAGACCCGGAGCCCGAGTCTATTAATATCTGGGAACAAATAGAGCATGAATTCTTCAACAGGTTCTATAGTACCCAGCACACTATTAGTGTGACGGAATTAACAAATACTAAGCAGTGGAAGGATGAGCCGGTCCTTGATTACATCAACCGCTGGAGATCTTTCAACCTCGAATGCAAAGACCGTCTGTCCGAGGCCTCCGGTATCGAGATGTGCGCTCAGGGCATGGAGTGGGACCTGCTTTATGTCTTACAGATGAGCAAGCCTAGGACCTTTCAAGAACTAGCTACGAAGGCACATGACATGGAGATGACGATAGCAAATCGTCGCAGCAAGCCGTCCTCCTCATATGAATTCAAGAAGGACAAAGGTGAGATCAAGAAGAGGTCAAAGCTTTCCAAGGCGCCCGCAAAAGAATCCATGGCCACTTCCGTTGAGGAGCCTATGTGGATTTCAGGCAAATTTAGGCCAGAAGAAAACAAAGGAACATGCTCGAGGGACGTTGGATGGAAGCGACCAATGTTAAAGGAGCTCTAAGAAAAGAAGTACCCATTTCCTGATTCAGACTTGTCAGGAATGCTGGATGATCTACTTAAAAATAGGATCATCGAACTCCCTGAACCTAAGCGACTAGAAGAAGCTAGAAGGACAAGTGACCCGAAGTATTGTCACTATCACAGGGTTGTTAGCCATCCCTTAGAGAAGTGTGTCACTCTCAAAGAGCGCATCATGCAGCTGGCTAAGGATGGCAAGATCATATTGGACCTGGATGACTCTGCCGGGGCCAATCATGTCCCCACTGAGGTAGAGTTTCTTCCTCTATCACGGCAGCCAAAGGTCTACTTGAACCCATGAACGAAGGGTAGCGTTATTGCTTCTCAACAGGGAAGACTATTCACCATTCAGTTCAGAAGTTTGGAACCTGTTATCGTCCCCTTGACAATTAGGAGGCCAATGATGAAGACAAATTCTAATCCGGTCGAAGATGAAGAAGGGTGGATGCTTGTCACTAGAAGGAGGCCAAGGAATCCAAAACAAACTCAGCCACCACCCCTTCGCCAAAGAAAGAGACAAGGCAGGAAGAAGACTCCTCGATGTGTAAAGAGCAAGAAAAAGTCAAAGGCCAGCAAGAGACACGAAGTCCAACCAATTGACTTACTCGAGCAGGAGCCGCTCGTTCCTGTCACACTGGAGGAATTTTTCGCAGTGAGATTTTTTGAGAAGATCACTGTTAACATGACTTCGTGTTATGAGCTGGAGAATGAGGAAGATGAGAAGGAAGCAAAGTTAGAAAAACCTCTCAAAAATGATAGTGAGGCTCTAACTAGTTTAGAGGCCTTACTTATCTGTGACGATTGGAGATAAATCTTCAGCTTGCCAAAAGAAATACATCAACAGATTGTTGCTGCCTTGCAGCACCCAAAGCTTTATATTGACCAGATGAAAAGTGCAGGTTAACCAGTGAAAGATATTGCTCATTATGCTGCTTGCAACACTGCCATCACTTTTACTGATGATGACCTACTGTTGGGCTCCAAGCCTCACAACTGCCCCTTGTTCGTCACCGGTTACATCAGGGAGCAAAAAGTTAGACGGATCCTTGTAGATGGAGGGTCAGCTGTTAACATCATGCCTAAGTCTATGATGAACGACTTGGGGATTATAGTGGAAGAGCTTTCTAAGAGCCGAATGGTGATCCAGGGATTTAGCCTAGAGAGTCAACGTGTGATCGGTATGATCCGCCTAGAACTAATAATGGGATACCTATCGACATCTTCGATCTTCCATGTAATTGACTCTAAGACTTCCTACAAGTTGTTGCTCGGGCACCCATGGCTTCACGAATATGGAATAGTAGCTTCAACCCTCCATCAATGCCTCAAGTACTATCACGGAGGAGAAAGAAAGATTGATGGGGATGCTAGGCCATTTACTAAAGTAGAATCACATTTCGCTGATGCCAAATTCTTTGAAGAAGCTGCGGCACCTCAAGAGATGATGATATCAACGATTGCCTCCACAGATGACTCAAAAGTTACCAAGAATCCGTAAACAACCACAGAACACGATGGTGTGAAACAACAATAAAAAGGCAAAGAAGATGATAAAGAAGCTAGTGAGACGCAACCCGCTAAACAGGTCGCAGGACCAGATATTGCTTCAACAAACGCCATGATACCGATTTTGAGGTATGTCCCGAAATCCTGTCGTAAGGAAGGGGAATCACCCTTCAGTGGTGATGTACATGGAAATGCAGAAGGTAAAATCATCAGAAAGGCTGACGAGGTAAATGTGGATACCCTTAAAGGGGGTGCCGCATTACCTACACATAAGGCATACCAGCCAAAGGTGAGCAGGCACCCCGTCCCTGGGTTTGTTCCCTGTTCCAATGCTTTGTTGAAAGAAGAAGATATGCTACCTCGTACACGTACCAAGGATGGATTCGATCCAATTGCATATAAGCTTATGGAAAGAGCCAGTTATAACTTCCAGAACCCCGCTACCTTAGGGAAGATGATTAAAGTCCAACCTCATGGCCTCAATGAAACTCAAAGAATGATCCAAGACCAAGGAGGTTCAGTGGGTATCTCTAAAGTTGGGCTTGGTTACACACTAATGCAGCCAGTCAAAATCTCAAGGCGACGCGTGGCCAAACAAAATGCGGCTCAATACATCTCTGCTGAAGAAGTAGATGAGGGTGAGGAAGAAGAGGTTCAACCTCCTATAAAGTCTTCTGTATTCGATAGGTTGCAACCGTCTGCCCCACGGAAACGCCCGTCCGTCTTCAATAGAATCAAGAACGGTTAAGACCCTAAGTCTTCTATCCTCTGGAGAATGAAGAGTCGTGCAGAAACAACACCTTCGGTATCAAATCCATCACTTCAAGAACAAAAAGACTCAGTGTTTAGTCGACTTGGTGATGGGAATGAAGTGCAAAGCTCTATACCTTCACGAATGAAGCAGTTCTCAACTCTGGATGTGAAGACAGATGGTTCCCTGGGGCTGAAAAGGCGTGCTATGATCTTCACTGCTCAACAAAGCACCTCTGACTTGAACAAGGAGGGAGAGCAAGATGAAGTGGCTTCTTCTCATTATATTATAGGTCGAGAATACGAGGATTCAGACTTAGAGATGGAGCTTGCAGAAACTCCTTTAAGGGTCGCTGATCTAAAGGAATTGAATCTTGGTACCACCGAAGAATCTCACCCAATTTATATAAGTTTACTGCTAACGTCTGAGGAAGAAAGTTGGTACTTCAATCTCCTCTCGGAATATAAGGACATATTCGCATGGAGTTACAAGGAAATGCCAGGGCTTAATCCCAAAGTTGTTGTCCATCGCCTGTCCATCAAAAAGGGAGTGTCTCCGAAAAAGCAGCCCCAGTGGCGTTTTCATCCAGAGTTGGTGCCTGAGATTGAAAAAGAAGTCAACAAGCACATTGAAGCAGGTTTCATTCAGGAGGTAAAATATCCAACCTGGATTGCGAACATTGTCCCTGTAAGGAAGAAAAATGGACAACTTCGCATCTGCGTAGACTTTCGGGATCTCAATGATGCATGTCCAACGGACGATTTTCCACTCCCTGTCACTGAACTCATGGTTGATTCAACTACAGGGCACGAGGCCTTATCATTCATGGATTGTACTGCAGGGTATAATCAAATCCAAATGGCATCGGAAGACTAGGAGGCCACAACTTTTCGCACACCTAAGGGCATTTTCTGTTACAAGGTTATGCCTTTCGGCCTAAAGAATGCGGGGGCAACATATCAAAGGGCAATGCAAAATATTTTCGATGATATGCTCCACAAGACGATTGAGTGCTACGTCGATGACTTGGTGGTCAAATCTAAGAAGAAATACGACCATATTCCAGACCTTCGTAGTGTCTTCGAACGTCTACGGAAATGTCAGTTGAAGATAAACCCACTCACGTGTGCATTTGGGGTCACTTCTAGGAAATTCTTGGGCTTTGTCGTCTGCCATAAAGGGATAGAAATTGACTAATCCAAGATCAAAGCAATCTAAGAAATGCCTGAGCCTAAGAATCTCAAAGAACTTCGTGGCCTTCAAGGTCACCTGGCATATATCTGAAGGTTCATATCAAATCTAGCTGGACGTTGTCATCCTTTCAGCCACCTCATGAAAAAGGGAACACCTTTTGATTGGGACGAGCCATGCCGCGAAGCCTTTGCGAAAATCAAGAAGTACTTGTTGAACCCTCCGGTATTGGGAGCACCAGTCCCAGGCAAACCTCTTATACTCTAAATTACAGCTCAGGAACAATCGGTGGGAGCACTGTTTGTTCAAAAGAATGAGGAAGGAAAAGAAGTAGCTCTGTACTACTTAAGTCGTACATTGGTAGGGGTTGAACTGAAGTATTCATCCATGGAAAAGATCTGCTTGTCACTTGTATTTGCCGTTCAAAAATTCAAGCATTACATGCAGGCATATTCAGTGCTTGTGGTTTCTGGAGCCGATCCCATCAAGTACATCTGTCGAGGCCAGTCCTCAGTGGGCGGCTCGCGAAGTGGGCCATGATCTTGAAGTAGCATGATCTTGTCTATGTGCCACAAAAAGCGATCAAGAGGCAAGCATTAGTAGATTTCCTAGCCGATCACCCAAATCCTAATGAGTGGGAGCTAAACGATGACTTACCAGGTGAAGATGTGCTCTTTGTCGATATCCTCCCGCCTTGGGAAATGTTCTTTGACGGAGCCGCAAGAAGCGATGGAGTTGGTGCCAAAGTAGTGTTTATCTCTCCTGAAAGGCATGTCCTCACCTACTCATTTGTGTTAACCTAGTTGTGTTCAAATAACATGGCTGAGTATCAGGCATTAATCTTGGGCCTTCAAATGGCTATTCGAATGGGAGTCAAAGATCTCGACATCTATGGTGACTCGCAATTGGTCATCAAGCAAGTCCTTGAAGAATATGAAGTCAAAAAGGATGATCTCATTTCGTACTACAGGTATGCCTCGCGACTGTTAAGCAAGCTTGAAACCGTCAAGTTGGAGCATGTTCCTAGGAGTGCCAATAAGGTGGCTGATGCACTTGCCAATCTCACTGCCACTTTGGCACTGGGGGTAGAGGAAAACATGAACGTTCCCGTCTGTAATTGATGGGTCGTTATACCCACTGATGAAGAGTTTAAGGAAGACGTCAATGCAATAAGTGCTCAAGAAGTAGATGGAGAAGATTGGCGTCAACCACTCATTAACGACTTGCAACATGGGAAGCTCCCTAACGATCTCAGGCATAAGACAGAAATCCGACGAAGAGCTCCTTGCTTCCTTTATTTCAATGGGACTCTTTATCGGCGTTCCTTCCTTGGTATTTGGTTACGATGCTTGGGGGACGAAGAAGCAGGACAAACAATGGAGGAAGCACACTCGGGAATATGCGGTGCACACCAGGTAGGACCCAAATTACATGATCAAATCAAGAGGATGGGTTACTACTGGCCTACTATGGCGCAAGATCGCATGGACTATGCAAAGAGATGCGAGCCTTGCCAATTCCATGCTAATTTTATTCATCAACCTCCTGAGCCGCTTCATCCAACCATGGCATCTTGGCCATTTGAAGCTTGGGGACTAGATGTTGTAGTACCTATCACTCCAAAATCCTCCGCACGCCACTCGTACATCCTGGCGGCAACTGACTACTTTTCCAAATGGGCAGAAGCAATCCCACTGAGGGAAGTTAAAAAAGAAAATGTCGTCGATTTTATTCGGACCCATATCATCTATTGATATGGCGTGCCTTGGTATATTATCACTGATAATGGAAAACCATTTGTCAACAAGCTGGTGACTGCCCTCTATAAAAAGTTTAAGTTTGCTCAGCGTAAACCTTCGATGTACAATGCACCTACAAATGGGTTAGCAGAAGCCTTCAATAAGACACTTTGCAACTTGCTAAGCAAAGTGGTGACGAAGTCAAAACGCGATTGGCATGAAAGGTTGGGGGAAGCTCTTTGGGCATACAGAACCACGTACAAGACGCCGACCCAATCAACTCCTTTCGCTCTGGCGTATGGGGTGGAAGCAGTATTACCTTTGGAACTCCAAATCCCTTCACTCTGTATTGCCATACAGGAAGGCTTGACCGAAGATGAAAATTACAAGATTCGCCTAGCAAAGCTCGAGGCCCTTGATGAAAAAAGACTGCTAGCACAACAGAAGTTGGAATGCTATCAAGCTCGCTTATCACGAGCCTTCAACAAAAAGGTACGACCGCATTCATTTCAAGTTGGAGATCAAGTGCTCGTGGTAAGGAGGCCAATCATTATCCTACACAAGACTGGAAGTAAGTTGACTTCCAAGTGGGATGGCCCTTACGTGGTTCGAGAAGTTTACACCAACGGCGCCTATAGGATTGTCAGTGCCGACGGAGTACGAGTTGGGCCGATAAATGGAAAGTTCCTAAAACTTTATCATCCTTAGTATGCTAATGCATATAAGCTCCTAAGCAAGAGCATAAATTGCTCATTCATGAAAAATAGATAAAAAAAACCTTTGTACTACTCCTGTCCCGCAAGGGTATAAACTGTGAACGGCAAAACGCAAAAAAAAAAAAAA
>NCQV01076642.1:24348-35325 GCA_002740545.1 Lophocereus schottii | reverse complement strand
TAAAGCAATCGAAGCAGCGAAGAGTAATCGAATAATGGGGAGAATGAAAACTGCGATTTCAAAAAGTTGAGGAGCATGAATTTTTTTTAAAAAAAAAATGGGCCAGGCTCAGCAGTTGGAAGAACAAAACTGCTGTTGGTGGGCTCGGGTGGACAATTGAGTTGTCCACCGGTTGTACGTAATAATTTACGGGACATGACTAAGAAAATCTTGAACATTTAGGTATGCCAGTTCCGATTAACTAGTTTATTCGGTTCTTGTACCCACTCACATTTTGTCGAATTCAAAAATACATGTTTAATGAAATGGAAACTCAATTAACCGCACTAAACCTTGACACTTTTAGTCGCCTGGTAAGTAATTATATGTATATGTGTATGTATGTATTTATATTTTCCATGGTAGAGTTTGAGCATTGTTTTTCAGATGGCTCCTAGTAAGGGAGCATTTTCAGATGGCTCCTAGTAGCCTTATATGACATCTTATGTGACAATTCATATGTCATTCATATATTACTTCTGCCCAATTTTTAATATTAACTAGTGTTATATCCTTGCAAGACAAGGATGTCAGTCAATTTTTGTTTTAATATTATTAGTATAAATAATTAATAAAAATATATTATTTTAAAAGTAGATTAACAATTTATAATAACATAATTATTATTTCGTTTCTTTTTTCATTTTAAATCACTTCAAATTATTTCTGTTTTCATATGAGCGTGATTTACCATTTATCATGTTTTTATGATTCATCACACATCTAATTAAGTTGTGATATATATTTTTTAGGAGTTAAATAGACTATATTTTAATTTAACTTACTTACATAAAAATTATGGTGCAATCTTACATACTACTCTACATAAGATATATAAAAAATCACTTTTCCACCCTAGAAGAATGTTCATGTAGCCAACTAATCTAACACAACCTTTACACATGTCCTATATATCATTCACAAATTGTCCTATATGATTAAATTGCTATAAGGCAATAAGTTTTTACTCACTTACAATGGCCTCAAGATCTAACCTTAGAAAAAATAATAAGTAGTAACAAAAAAAATTAAGGTAAAATTTGATTCTCTTATCTAATTTTATTCTTTTAATATTGAAAAATAAAATGAATCAATTTGAAACACAAACGAATCAACTTTTGCATACCAAGGTAACCGTATGAAGCCTTTCTCAAAAAATAAAATAAGTTAGGAGTGTAAAACCATGCAATAAATAATAAAGTTAATAACATACAATAAATTCTAATTAATAGCATTAATGTTGATTAATATGTCTCAATTAACATTCACCAATTCCAATTTGTCAAGCCATTATTTTGTGTCATGTGAAATGCCACATGTCATTCATACATTGTTTGCATCCAACTTATAATATTAATATATATATATATATATATATATGATAATTACTATATGATTAATAATAATAGACCATAACAATCATAATGAATATAAAACATCATCAAAATCGTTCACCTTAAGTTTTTGTTTTTAAAAGATACCAAAACTTGAAGTACAAGAACCAACCATTGGTAATCAATTCATAATTTATGCCCAAAAAGATGATTAAAAAATCAATTTATGGATGCTTAGTTGTGCGATGTCAAAATGTTTTTATTTTTGGCTTTAACTTTGTTAAAGTTAAGCTATTTTTAACCTATATAGCAGTAGAGCACTTCCATCACAAATGATCTTTGTTCACAAAACCAAATCCAAAATTTTATTTAAATTGAGTAAATACTTAACCGCTTGAACTAATATTTTTTAACATGTCAAATCAATTATTTTTTTTTTCTAATTAATCGTGCAACTACTAAAGCTGCCAAAGTGGCACAATACAATCTGACCAACCAAACAAAATTAAAACACAATTACTACTTGTATGACTACTAGAAAGACAATTAATTGTTTGATAAAGAACAAAATTTGGAAGAATTAAACAAAATCATGGACACAATAGTTGATAAACAAGATGAATTATCTGATGATAATGAAGTGACAAATAATGTCCAGTTGGAAGAAGAAATATATGAATAGATCGATGAACCTAATTAAAGTAGAGAATCTTAATGTTGTTCTTTTAGAAGAAATTAGAAAGAAACTGGATAAAAACTATCATAAAATGGTATTTGACGATTAAATTAATGGGATACTTAACATAGATGATATCAAATCCAATCTAGTTAACAATATCGTTCCTAAATCTAAAGAATTTAGTGAACCTTCTATAAGAAACACCCATTTTATGAGTTCTAGGTACGTACTAGCCGTGTGCAACTAAACTTTTCCTTTAGGTTTATCCCAAGGAATACCATGACCTTTGAAGATATTGGCCTTACCCTAATTAGCCAAACATGATATATCTTAAATATTGATGGAGCTCGTATTTTAAAGAAGAAATTTTTGAGCATTGAAAAAGAGGCATGAATAGTATCTTAAACTTAAATACTACATGGACTGCTAGAAATTTCTTAAATTATATCAAGCATAGTTTTTCTACCACTGCAGCAAATTGGTATGATTCATTAAATGAGAACGGTAAAAATACACTAAGAATTATGGAAACATTAGCTGAAATGTTTAAAAAACCTACTTAAGAAAATCGAAACTGAATTCATTGGAGTTAAAACTTGATTCTGAAAAAAAAAGAAAGAGAATGGTAAAGAGAGATTAATAACATAGAATTATAAAATATGATATATTTGGAGAAATATGTTGCTGCATTTAGTCAATATTATCACAAAATTGGGCACAATTGAACCAATCTTAGTATAATTTATGGAAAATTATCATATCCAATCAATTTTATAATCAATGAAAAGTACATTGTTTAGCTTGAAAATTTAGATGTCATTAATACCGTGGGTACAAGAATATCTTATCTAAGAAAATAGAAATAGGTCAACAATCAGGTCTCAATCTCCAGAAACAAAAAAAAAAATAAAGAAATAATTTCTAACTTGTTAAGATAATCCTCACCAGTGGTGAAAAAAACCTGAAAGGAGAAGAAAACCAAATGCTATTAGAAAAAGAGCTTAACAAGAAAGGGGAGAGAAATATAAAAGAAAAAATATTATAACAAATTAAACCCTAAAAAATGAAGATTTTTTAGAAAAATTGCTTATTATCCTACAGGGAAAAACAACTGTAACTATAGGACATGCAAAGAAGTAGGTCATTATGGTAACGAATACAAAAATAGGATGAATAACAAGCTCATTGAAAATTTGGGAAGTCTAGGTTACTTTGAGCTTAGTGAAGAAGAAGCACTAGATCTAGCACTAGATCTAGCACTAAAAATACAATATAAGAGAATTATTGAAATCGTACTGTAAGATAAATATGAAAATAGTGACTACGAAGCAACTTATTTTATGATGGAAAGTAGCTCAATTAGTATCGATGATCTTCAAGGAGAAGAATTTGTCGTAGAATAAGGACGAAGAAATCAAAGGAGTTTGGATCCTTTCCATAATCCAGAAAGATATAATCTATGAAAAATAGATCATTCAATTAAAGGACAAATACATATGTGAAATAATGCAAAGAGATCTAGAAATCAAAGACTGTGAGTATGATATAGGAGAAATTAATCTCAATAATTGAAAAAATATCCTTAAGCATAACAAAAATAGAAAATATAGGTATATCCATGTTCGAAGTGCTCAAGTGCAAATACTCCATTACAATATTATGGCAAAGACATTGATTTTTATGCTTTGCTATATTATATCAGACGTACAAAATTTAATAATCAAATTATCACATGGATTAAGATCAATTTATGTGGTGGAGATATGCTATGAAGTTACCAACACAAATTCAAATTGCTTCTATACCTCAATAAAAGTATATTTAGAGGGATATAATAAATATGAATTGTGTGCCTACATAAATACTAGTTGTTCTGTCTATTTTGAAAAAAGATCCTTATTTTTAGAATTCATGTGGAACAAAGCCACGAATCTGTTACAAGTAAGTAGGGCTGTTCACCGGTCCAAACCCGGACCAAACCGGGTTGGACCGAGGACCTAATAAGAGAGAAGTTGCGGACCGTAGACCGGTCCGAATAAGTCAAGGACCGGACCGGAACGGACCAGACCGAATTGTCACGCTAACAAATTTTATGATATGAACATCTTATATTTGTTTCACTATGAACCATTTCAACCTATTTCCATCATGAAAAATTCAACATATTTTCATCATGAAAAACAAATAAATATTCTTGAACATTTGAGAAATTATAAGTTGCTGCAAAGAAAATTGAAATTGAACAAGTAAAAAGTCAGTTTTTAAAATTTTTTTATGCAGTCCTCAGTCCAGACCGATGGACTAGTAGACCGGACTAGAACGGACCAAAGACCAAATGAAAAAAGATTTCTGGACCGTGGACCAGAGTGAATTCATTCAGTTCAGTCCGGTCCAGGCCGATTTTCAGTCCGGTATGAATTTGTACTAAATGATGAACATCTCTACAAGTAAGGATAGTTGACAATAGCATAATGAGTCATAACGAAGCCATAGAGAGATTATCTATAGAAACAGGAGGAGTTAAGTCTAGTATTATGGGCTACTGATCAACAATCTCATTCTATGATTATTAGAAATAATTTTTAGAGACTACATTCTCTATGTACATATACTATAAACCAAATAATATTTACAATTAATGGTCACTCAGTTCCTATTGAAAAATTAATTAAGGCTTACACACATCAGAAGATTGAGTTTACATGCAGCCAACATGGTGAGAAGGTAATGCGTACACAATATGAAATAGTTGTAAAAATCTCACTACTTGAGTTATCTATTAAAAAATATATTACTGAACAACAAAAGCAATTATGCAAAGAACTCTATTCTGATAACCCACTAAAAATTTTGGGATAAAGATAAGATATTTACAAAAATCACTTTGTTGAATCCCAACACTATTACCCAAATCAAACAAATGTTACATACACACGAAGATATCCAAGAATTTGATAACCAAATTAAAAAGCTATTAGAAAAATGTTTAATTAGAAACAATAAAATTTCTCATACTAGTCTCACTTTCATGGTAAGAAATCATGCTGAAGAGAAAAAAAGGGAAAGCTACAATGGTAATCAATTATAAAAATCTTAATGATAATATTGCCCTTGATGGTTATTATATTCCAAACAAAACAGTCATTTTCAATAGAATTTAAGGAGTCTTTTAGTTCTCAAAATGGATTGCAAAAGTGGATACTAGAAAATAAAATGGATGAAGAAAGTATTCTTTTAACTACTTTTAAGTGCCTCAAGGACATTACAAGTTGATAGTAATGTCATTTGGTCTTAAAAATACGCCTTAAATATTTCAGAGAAGAATGGATACTATCTTCGAAGACCTTAATTACTACTATTTATTTTGCATCAATGATATCCTTGCCTTTTCCGAAACCATAGAGTAACATAAATATGATGTCATAGCTATTACCCAAAGATGCATTGACCATGAAATTATTCTAGGTAAGAAGAAGTGCGTTTATGCTGAATAGAAATCGAGTTTTTAGGCGTAGCGATAAAAGTTGGACAAATCACTCTATGAAAGCATATTCTAGAAAAAATAAAAAATTTTCCTGAAAAGATTGAAGATAGGAAGCAATTAGAAAGGTTTCTTGGATATCTTGCCTATGCTTCAGATTTTATTAAAGATCTAGCTAAATTAAGAAAGCCATTCCAGTAGAAACTCAAGAAAGAAGTAAGTTGGAATCTCTTATGGATCCCTAGGGATTCCAAGATTGTTCAAAACTTCAAAAAGATATGTAAAAATTTTCTTGTTCTTAATTTATCTCATGAAGAAGATTGTTTAGTTCTTGAGATAAATGCTAACAATGAACACTAGAGTGTAGTACTCAAAATCGAAAAGTTCTTAATATTTTTAGTCCCATAACCTTTTTTTATTCGAACTAATTGCAAAGAAATATGTGGTTTTGTAACAAAGAATTTATAAAATATGCAATCGCAAGGTAGACTCCTGCATTGGCAATTATGGTTTAACCAATTGTCTTTCTGTATTGAACATATACAAGGATCAAATAATTCTCTGGTAGTCAATTTAACCCGTAAACTCGCCAATGGTGATCATCAGAACAAAACTTCTGCTGTAAAAAGAAGAGATTCAAAATGAAATGTCATTACTATTAGAATGGGTTTCTTCTTCTAGTCAAATTCATATAGATATTTTGGAATTTCATACAAAAAGTAGGTCATGCTTCGGTTTGCTGTCTTCTGCATATCTAATGGTACAAAGATTTAGCTTTTTAGAATTAAAAATGAATTACGTAAGTTGTCCTTATGAGATTCACAAAAAGAAATAAGTTCCCATGTTCAAGAAAAATGGTTCAACAAGTGGTATATAGCATGTATCGACTATTACCATAATGATTCTTGTGATGTTTTCAAGTCTTGGAGCACTATAATCTTCTTTCCTGGCAAATCTAAAGTTGGTGGTCTTAGTCTCCCAGTAAATTCTATCTCTTCGGATGACCCTATCATGAAAGCCTAGAAATATGAAATGGTATATTACCTCATGGAAGTCCCAGATCCGAAGTACCCAGTATTCTCCAGACTAACTAAGTTTCAACAGTTCAAGTTTAAAATAATTCATTGGATTCTCACATCTCCTAATGGTTCAACAAAAGTTCCATATAATAGAAGCCTATATGTCGAAGTATATTACACAGTAATTGAATATGAAAAAGGAAAAGTCAAACCAATCCATTATCTTATTTAATTAGTTGATTTAGATGATCCCAATGATTAACAACAAAAATGATTTGCATAATTTGCAAAAAATAAGAATTAGTTAGTAATTTTACTTTAGCAAGAGTCATCGGATTTTAAAACATTTATCATCCAATATGGGCATCAATTGAATAAGGAAGAACACTATTGCATTGTAGGAACAATACTTCCATCTATCATAATGAGTTCAGCAAATACGTGAAAATAGAATGAGCTACTTCAGAAGATGTTTTTAATCATCTCTTTGATGTTGGAGCTATAAAATTCTTATCAGAAAAAAGGACAGAAATATATTTATGAATTACTTGAAAAATGAGATCTAGAGCAACTTGAACTTGATGAAGATTTTGATGATAATTTGGATAATCATGGACTGGAAGATATTATTAGAAATGAAGGCATATAGAATCTCACTATGATGACTAGTCTTATCAGCATTAAAGTCTCTGAAAAGTTGTTTCTCTATCATTGTACTATTTTTTCAAATGTCAAGTCAGTAAAATAATGATATCTACTGTAACAATATGAGGACAGCTGTAATCACGCGAAAGTATCAGTGTATACTGTAGTCGTTAGGGCATCCTATTTATTTCATCTCCTCTATAAAAGGAGAAGCCGAGTGCTCAAAAGGGACATAGTCATTTGAGCATAATTGAGTAAGAGAAAAGTCGGGATTCTCTATTTATATATGAGCAAGCATCTCTGATGATCATAGTAGCTTAAGTCCCTCTTCAATCTTTCCATTGTAATATTTTCACTTTCAAGTTTTCAATAAAAGAAGTTTCCCTATAGGGAACGTTATTCAATCAAATCTTATGTCTTAAATATTATAATTTCTTGATTAAAGCCTCACTATCATTAAAAATATTAAAAATTTGATTAGTAACTACACTTCGAGGTAATATGTGATTTGTCTGATCTAAAGAAGGTATAGTTGAGATTATTAATCTCTGTAAACTGGAACTTAGAAGAACGCCAGAGTCCAACGGCAACTAAGTTCAAGTAATGATCGAAATTCTTTAATTATAGTTTAATTATTTTGCTAAATATGGTAGGCCACTAATCACAAAAAATATAATATTTATTATATAAGTAGTAGATTATGATAACTAGTCCTGGTAAAGTCATATAAAAAGTCCAAACGTTAATATAAGTTTAGTTTTCTACAAAAAGCCCATAAGTATTTGTGGTTTGAGCCCATTTGTGTCAAAATAGAAATTTCAGAAAAGTTTGGGCTAAAAATAAAAATATTTGTCCTCCAAAGATTATTAACCCAAACAGTTGTACTTCAAAAAATTATTGCCCAAACTTGAGTAGTTCCAAAAGCATTTATCCAATTTCAATGGATCAATTAAATATTTACCCATATCACAGTGGATTCGAAAGCTAATTTTTTAGTGATGATTACCAATTACTTTAGTTGATAAATTTTCTAATAATTGACATTAAAAAGTTAGCTTCGGACCAAAATATATCAAATTTCATAAAGATAGTGAGTCGTAGCTATTGAAATTATAAAAGCTTAATGGCGAAGAACGTTGGCAATAGGTGATTTGAAATCCCTATCCCGATTAAAAAAAAAAAAATCATGCATCAAATTCATTAATACGTAACATGTATAAACATATTCAACTAAAGTTAATTATCATGTTAATACATAGAAAATCTCGATTAAATATTTCTTATAATTTTACCGCCTAATAACTATAATTTTGAAGTTTGAAAAACTTTTAATTTAAGCAAAAAATAAAAAATTTCATGCATCACAGGAAATTTTAGATAATTCATTATATTGTATGTGCATTTATTGTAGATAAAAACTCAAAAATTATTTCATACATCACATGAAAGAAAATATGCTAGTTGACACTAAAAAGATAGCTTCTGACCTAAAGATATCAAATTTCATAAACATAGTGAGTCATAGTTGTTGAAACTTAAAATTATAAAAGATGAACGGAGAAGAATGTCGGCAATAGGTGATTTGAGAACCCTACCTCTTGTTGTTATCATGGTCCCTTCTTGATTGTTATCATACACAGATCCTTATCTATTAACTCTAGACATTAAAACCGAGTAAATGACATCTAACGCTCAATTATTTTGCTTCTTACCATTTAGCAATCTTTATTCTCGGTCACTAGGGTTATTCTACAAGGCATCCAACACAGACACTTTATTTTATGTAATTATTACATCATTGTGACGTCTGCAGCTTTTAATTAGAATTAACTAATACTTCATAAAGTGATCTCTATCCTACTTGCGATGATCATATATGGCATTTTATGCGACAATCTGGATGTCATTCATATATTACTCCTACCCAGCTTTTAATATTAACTAGTGTTATATCCCTTACTATGCAAGAATATTAGTTAATTTTATTATTAAAAAATAATTAAAATATACTAATTTATTAAAATAAGTTAATTTTTGTGTGATAGAATAACTATTATGCTATTGTAGTAATTCATGAAGGCATGCATATGTTTTTTCTTGCTCTCAATTAGATCACTTAAAATTATATTTTTTTGACATTAAAATTATTTGTTGAATTGGGTTAAATTTTTGACCTTTAATGTGCAAGTCATAATCTTGTCATTTTTGATGAGAATATGTTACTATTCTACTAATTATTGTATAAATTATTCATTAAGTGGTCAAGCCTTTTAATGTAATGTAACGTTGTGTTAAATTAACATTACTTTTGTATGACTATTCAAATGCCTATGTAGTTAGTTTTTTTTAATTAAATTTCAAGTGCAAAGTAATAACATATATAATAACATATAGTGAATCCTAGTTTTTTTCCCCCCTTTGGAAGGTTAGTAAATCCTAGTTAATAACATTAATGTTAATTAATATGAGTCAACTAACATCCACCAATTATAACTTATCAATTCATTGTTATATGCCACATCAGCATGCCACATGTCATTCATATATGATTTGTATTCAACTTTTAATATATATATATATATATGATAATCATTATATAATTAACAATATACCATAAAAATGATAATAAATATAAAACAACATCAAATACATCAAATAATTAATCCAAAATCGTTCCCCTGAAGTTTTTGTTTTTAAAAGATACCAAAACTTGAAGTACAAGAACCAACCATGTGTAATCAATTTGTAATTTATACCCAAAAAGATGATTAAAAAATCAATTTATGGATGCTTAGTTGTGCAATGTCAAAGCTATTTTTGACCTGTATGGCAGTGGATCTCTTCTATCACAAACTGTCTTTATTCACAAAACAAAAATCCAAAATTTTATTTAAATTGAGTAAATATTTAACCGCTTGAAGAAATTTTTTCACACGTCCAATCAATTGTTTTTTTTCTAATTAATTATGTAACTACTAAGGCTACCAAAGTGCACCAATACAATCGGACTCAACGAACAAAATTAAAACACATTTACAACTGGTATGATTACCGGAAAGACAATCAATTGTAAGTATTAGGCTGTGTTTGATAACAGCGTTTTAACTAGTATTTAGCGTTTTAAATATGTTAAAGTTTTACTTTTTCAAATTTTCAGTGGTCAGTAAAATAACATATAAAATTAGCTTTTAGCTGTTGGATGAGCGTTTTAAAAACGTTAGGAGTCTTAACATTTTGCAAAACGCTACAGCATTTTATTTTTTTCTTCCAATTATGCCCCTGATGTTTTCCTAGATTTTCAGCCCTTGCCCCTCCTATAAAAGCCCTACCTTCTTCCCAAAACACTCACTGTTAGCGTTCGACCCCCGCTTCTCTGCCTTCTCTATTTGAAATCACTACAGAACATCACAAATCATAGAAGATTTCAGCAGCAATTCGAGAATTGCTCTGCAATTGTAAAGTGAGTATATTGATTTTTTTATTTTATTTGATGTTAAATCTGATGGCTTTTTTCTGGAATTAGGAGGCAATTTCCTGAGGTAGTGGTGGAGGTCATTGGGGTGGTGCGATTCGAGGGCATTTTCGCGGCAGAGAGAGAAGTTGTGGAGGCGGAGGTGGGACTCAGCGAGTTGGAGAAGTTGGGTAGTGGTTAGTGTTGCTTCTTCTTCTCTCTATTATCTTGCGGTGGCGGTGGGATTGTGAGATGTGTGATTCAGATAGGCTATCATCTGCACTCTCCATTCTCTCTTCTAATCATGCCTATCATGATCCTTGGTCAAT
>NCQV01076642.1:0-22855 GCA_002740545.1 Lophocereus schottii | reverse complement strand
TCGGGAGCTATCCATTTCTTCATCACCTTCCAACCAGGATCGACAACTTGAAAGTTATTGGGAGGGGAACTTCCCAACAAAAATTGGGCAACTAAGCGCATTATTCAAAGGCTATCCAAGGGAGCATGTTTAATATAGAAGAATAGAATCCAAAAAATTAGTACTATTTAGAATAGTCTAAAGCCAATGGAATGTCATTGGTCCTAGAAGTTCGATATTGTACCAAAATTTGTGCACAGTCTATCAATCTTGTTTTTTTGGATTTTTACATGGGTAAAAGAGAAACGATGGCAATATTAGGCGCCTTTTCTCCTAATGATATATTTAATTACGTCCTTTACTAAAATTGTCTTAATAATTGGTGAAAAATATAAATCAAATGGTGTAGTTGAAGGCTAGAGCAAAACTCAATGAAGCCGACCAGGAAGGGCCTGCTCTAAAAATCAGAGTCTTTGGGTGTTGAGGGGCCAAATTCTTGGTCAGTGAATGGGACGTCGTTGATTCGAGAATAGGTGACCGGCTTGGGTGAAGCCAAGTACTGAATGGCATGAATGAAGCCAAGTGAAAGCTTGGTGTTGGGTTATGGAGAGATGGTGGTGGGAAGCTGATCAAGTAAAGGAACAAAGCAAATTAATGTTGAGAATTCTATAGTCACATGTTAAAGCTTCATTTGTCGGTGGAATTTGGATTATTGGGCCCAATTGTATACAACAATTACTAACCAAAAGGATTAATTGAAGGATGCAGGGAATGAGCACATGAAGTGGTTTACAAATTAATTGAACAGATTATTAGAGTCCACATATTTACAGAATGGTGTAAGGAGTTTTATCTGGCCTGGCCTGTTTATGTCCTTCGATTTTCCTGATCTCTTCGTGGTTTTCGCGATAGTTTATATTTACTATGCTATCTTCTTTGTTATTTCGTTTGTTTTCAAATTTGTATTATATTTCGCCTTTAGCCTTCTATGACTTATCAACAATCAAGCCAAAAAAAAAAAAAAAACTATTGCCTTATTTACCTCTCTAAACATATGATTGGTACGTGATAAATAACAATAACACCATAACCTATCAACCTATCTATCTATACATTCAAATGTATTTATTTTTGCATAAATTTTTAGATGAAATCTTCTCACATAAAAGTTATTGTGAGACGAAATCCTTATGGCGTGACTCTTTTGATAGTATACAATGGCTAATAAATACGTTTTGGAGTGATTTTTTAATTCAGGTGACTAATATATAGTTGTGATTTTTATTATAGTCACCTATAAATGAACTATTAGTCACCCTAATTAGTAATAAAAGTCACCATAAAAATATTTGCCTCATGATCTGTGTCATGTGAGTAGGTATCACATCAAACTTATTGATGTTTATGAGTGAACCCAAAGTAATTTAATATTGTGAATGTTTTTTTTTTTTGATAGATAATATTGTGAATGATGATCGGGTGACAATTTGTACACGGGTGTTAGTGATAATTTGCCGCATCGACGTTGAGTGGATGTTATTACCAATGCATTAATACTCTAATATTAATGGTAAATTTGTCATTATAGTCAATTTGACGAAAAATATATTTCGTGCTACACTGGCTACAATCAGCTTATATATTAAGTATTTGAAAATAACTATTTTGTCATCACAGTATTGAAAACTTTTTGAGTAGTGCTAACCGATATTCTTGTAAAATATTTGACAATAAAAAGAACTATCAAACTATCTTAGGTATTACCATATCTTGTAACTCAATTTCCATTATCTACCTAGAGCCATGGTCTATGATTGGACTATGATTTGCCTTGCGTCCCCAAATTAAAATCAATTGAACGAATCGTAGCAAACGGGGCTTACTAATGGCTATAATTTGTCCAGTAGCAACCCCAACAAACTGGAAAAGAAGAGGGACAAGGACTACATACAAAGCTAGGGTTTAGGGGGGAGGAGGAGGAGAATAAGTGGATTTGTTTCCATGGCTTCAACGAACTATCAGGATATAGTTGGGAGCTCAATTTTTTTTTTTTTCACATAAAGAATAGAAAACAAGAAATAAAAAGGAAAAGATAAAGGAAAAAACAAGCAAAATGAATTCAAAGTACCCCACCTTATTGGTATAAATTTTGAGAAAGCATGAATTCAAAAGATAAATATAAAATTTTAATATTTATCACAACTTTCTTATAATTTGTTCTACAGTTTTTTAAGTTTGTTACAAATCCTTGTTGTTTTTGGATAAATTCTTACAACTTCATATAGTTCTTTATAACTCCTTATAACATTTTACAATTTTTTACAAGTTCCAACTTAACCATACAACTGTAAAGAACACGACCTAAATTAGTCATCTTGTAGTATGTGTATCAAGGTGCGCACATAATTAAGTATCAGAGGGAAACTAGGTTTTGTTAATTGATTTAATTATGCGCACAATTAAAGCATGTCTCTCAGCTTATAAGATATCATTTCGATTTTTCGATCAAATAATTATCAAAAAAGTAAAACAAGAAAAAGTGAAGAAAGAAAACTGCATTATGAAAAGAAAAAAAAGAATGCCTACAATCACTACATCTTGTTGTTTCTGAAGAACTTTCAGCTTTCACCTCTTAAATGAGCCATGGTCCATGGTGGGAAATAAATTGTGCTCTGTCTCTCTAAACAAATGACAATTTTAACATTTGATGAGTGATTCATGCAATAAGAGTCATTTCACCTATCGCATTTCACCAAGATGTAGTATCGTACTCATTTTGTGCATTTAGTACGTTGAAATTCATAATATTAAGATTTAAACATGCGAAAGTATCATTATTATCTAGGTAATCATCAAAATTTTCATCCATATGAAGATTTTGTATATTTATCTTCAATAATATCTTCAAGTCCATTATTATCTAGATAATCATCAAAATTTTCATCAAGTTCAAGGTGTCTTGGATTGCATTTTTCAAATAATTCATGTAAATATCCTTTTCCTTTTTTTGATATCTATTTTCCATCTCTAACATCGAAAAGGCAATCAAAAACTTCTTTTAGAGTAGCTTCTTTACCTTCATATATTTGTTGAAATTTTTATCATAAACAAAGGTAGTGTTCTCGTAATACATTAGTATTTTTTCCTCATTCAATCAATGCCCATATTTGATAATAAATGTGTAAAAATCTATAGTTCTTGCTAAAGTAGGATCATTAAATGCTTCTAGTCATTCTGAAAACCATTCTTGTAGTTGATAGATCTTCTAGATCAATTAATCGAACAAGATCGTAGGCTGGTTTGGCCTTTCCCTTTAATGCTTGATAATTGTGCAACATACCTAAATATGCAAACTTCTACTAGACGGAAATTTTGTTGGATAATTAGAGACATGAGAAACCCATAAATCATTTTAAACATACACTTTTAAAATTTGGTTAGACTTGAGAAGAATGGGTACTTCAGATCAAGGACTTCCATGAGATAAGCTACAATCCCATATTCCAAACCTTCATGATGGAATCATCTAGAGGGATTAAATTTACTGGAAATCCAACACCACAAACTCTAGATCTATCAGGGAAGACGATCATAGTATTACATGATTTTCAAATATCATGTGAATAATTATGATAGTAGTCGATTTCGATATAGACAATTGTTGAACCATTTTTCTTAAACATAGGAATTTATTTTTCCTTGAACATCATAAGGACACCTTAAGTAATTCTTCATCACTCTAAAAGGGTAAATCTCTGTAATATAAAGTAGGCAGAAGACAACAATCCAAAGTGTAATCTACTTTTTGGATTATAGCAGTAATGATATTTCATTTTGAATTTCCTCATTTTCAGGCAAGAATTCTCCGATGATGATCACCATTGGTAAACTCACAATTAAACTATCTGGTAGAGAATTTTTCAATCCCTGTATATGTTTAATAGAGAGAACAAAACTCATTAACCTTAATTGCCAATGTATGAGTTGCCCCCTACACTCGTATATTTAATAAATTCTTTTTCACAAAACTGATAGGAAGAATTTAAGTTTTAATATTTATAACCCCAAGTGTAAAGTTTATTGTCTAGTACTCAGGGTGTCTTCAACTAAGAATTGGGTTTCAAGTACTAGAATTAACTCAAGTGTTTCAAGTTAGGCTAAGTGAAAAGAAAGAAAGACAAACTGAACTAAGCTAATAAACATACAAAAAGAGACCTGGAGTTGCGCTTTGGCGAATTGACGAACTTGCAATCGGGGCGAGTTCTAACCTACCAAACCTATACTAAAAACTAAAAATGGTCAGTTGCACTATCGAAAACCACCCAAGCCCTCTTTTAAGGGTCATGAGCTAGCCTAATTAAGCTAACCACTCATTTTCATGGTGTTAAACTAGTTAAACCACAAGATTAGCAATCTTCAGACCTAACTAAGATCGAGACTATTTTCATGTCTGAATCCAGGTCATTCTCTCCTCCATACTAGCTAATTAACCTCACATCTTAGCATAATCCAATCGCCCAAAAGTATAGATGAAAGCTCCCTCAAGCATTTCATCGAACGCGTGACTAACATAAAAGAAAGATCTAAATTCAAGACATAAATTGGGTGTGGTTAAGCCTAATCCAAGACTAATTAGCCATCAAGAGGCTAATCGCAATTCAAACCAACAAAAACTACCTAGTAATCATCACGAGAATGTGATTAAATGCAAAATAAATAAAGTTAATAGCTAAACAAATCAAGCATTAACTATAGAAATAAACCTCATCTAAATTGGATTAAAACAACTACTAAACACAAAATCACAATAAAAGTAAACATTTAAGCTAAACATAATCTAAACTGACATGCTCAAATAAAGGAAGCAATAACACAATATGAAACAGAAAGAGAAAGAGAGAAGAGAAAACTTAGGCTTGAGAATTGTTTAATGAAGATCCAAAATCCACAAACTTGAATCCAAATCTCCCAAAATACAATCTAATCTAGACAATCTAACTTCCCATATTGGAGTTTTTATTGGCTAAATCTAACCTAAAACCAGCCTAAAAGCCTCTAAAAGAACCCCATGCAGACAAGCTTGAAGCCGCATTTAAATAGAAAATCGGGTGAGTGAGCAGGTGCAGACGGGGTGACGACATGTTGTCCTGTTGAGAGACAGCCACCGGCCAATCGTCGCCACTCTGCCTTGCTGCAAGTTGTGGCGACAGTTGGTGCTGCCAGCCCCCGATGCTCGTCATACTTCTTGCCTTGCAATTTCCGTGCTTTTCTCTTCCATCTTTGCTCATTTTCACGACGTTTGCTTGATTGATCTTATTACCTATAAAAATAAACAAAAAAAGGTGAAAATAAAAAATTATGTATAAAATATGACAATTTAGTACCAAACAAGAACCAAGTATCCTTTTATAATCAGTTCAAATAAAAACAAGCTTTGAGGAAAAAAAGATTAAAAACTTTTCAATTTCCTCTATGACTGTAAGGGTTTCTATTTACATCGTAGTTGTATTTTGCCTTATTAAAACTTTCACTATAATATTTATTGAGTCTTTCTCCTTCTTTAATTTTGAGTACTGCACTCCAGTGATCATTATTGGCATCTATCACAAGAATTAAATCATCTATCTTATTAGCCAAATTAAGAACAAGAAGATTTATACACATCTTTTTGAAGTTTAGAACGATCTTTGAATTACTAGAAGTCCATGTCAAATTTTCTTCTTTGTTGAGTTTGTTGTGCAATGGTTTTCTAATACATATCTGCTTGACCTTGCACCAAGGCATAAAGAAGGTCCCATCTACACCAAAAGTCACTTTTCACCAAATTTAAGCACATAAAGTCCACTTTTTCATGGTTTTTCACCTAGCAAATGGACTTGAACAGTAACAATCTATGACTTGTTGGAAAGATAATAAAGTCTATTATTCGGGTATGAAAATATTTCAGTAGATGTTTGTGTTTGAGTACCCTAAAGTGGTGGAAACACCATTATAATAGTGGTGCTCTTTACCTGGTGAACTTGCTGAATTTGGGTAAAGTTTAAATCCTATCAAATGAAGCCCAAATGGGGCAAGCCCATATTTTATCAATTCCTTAAGATATATATTTTTATCTCCACGTGCCAAAATTTGATATTAATACTAGGACAAATTGGCCAAATATTTGAAGTGTGCACAAAATTTCAGTTTTTGAGCAATATGAAATTTGGCCTTATTTGAGGAGGTACAACTGTTATCTTACTTAACAAGGAAGATACTATATATAAGTGACGACAACTCCATTGGTGGAGTAGGGGCTTGTAAAAGCTCTCTAGAAGATGGAGGATGAATCATAGAAAATATAGATCACCTTAGTTGTAATTATCGTAGAAATTTAATTTTTGTAATCTCCCGTATTGGTCCACTTGCCCCACTATTGTAACAGCTAACTCGTATGCCCATTTTGGGTATTTATAGACCCCAACACCTCCATGTAAAGTAAGCTTCAGTTGAATGATAAATGGAAAAAAATCTCTACATCTTTATCTCTTTAATTAAGAGTTGTAAGTAGAGTCTTTCCTTTAAATTCTCTTGATTATTGTTGTTACTAGCTTACTCAAACAAAATCCAGAAAAAAAATCTCTCTTGCTTGATAGTTGATCTTTGCTTTGGGTTGTGACCTTGTTGAATTTACAATTGGCCTTTTGGAGGTTTGCAAGCATTTGGTTGATATTATTCAAGACTTTTGGCTTTCTTCCTCAATCTTAGGCATAAGCCTCACAATCTTATTGATTGTTTGAAATTGAATTCAAAAGAAGCATCCTTTAGTGTGATTATTTTCATTGTTATCTTTGATCTTGGGAGTTTGAGGATTTCATTCCTCATCAAGTTTGTATCAAAGCAAGTCACTCTATATTATTTTCTTAGTTCAGTTATATCTTTAATGAAATCTTAAGTATAGGTAAGCAATTTGCTACTATAAGGTACCCTATATTTTATGTTAATAATTTTTAAAAGATAAATTTTTTAGAATGTATTTTCAAGTACCTACTATTTTATGGTAAACTATTTACAGGGGTCAATATTCTATGAAATAGTTATTTGTAGGAATTTTTTCTTTCAAATCCAACCCAAAACTTTTTAAACTTTATATTTTTGGGTCAAATGGGGTTCAAAGTGCAAATATTTAAAATTTTGGGGCTTTTTAGAAAACTAAGCTTATATTAATGCTTGGACTTCTTATAATAACTTTAATAGTACTAGTTGGCATAATCTACTATTTATATCGTAAATGTCATATTTTTCTATGATTAGCTTCTCACCATGCTTAGGAAAATAATTAAACCTTAATTAGAGAGCTTCAACTATTATCTAAACTTGGTTGACGCTAGACCTTGGCGTTCCTCTGATTTCCAGTTTATAGAGATTGCTTCTCTCAACCACACCTTTCTTAGATCAGACACAATACATATCCGTTTCATTTCCTACCCGGACTGTAGTCACTAATGAAGTTTTTTTATACTTTTAAGGATAGTGAGACTTTAATCAAGAAATCATAATATTCAAGATACAAGGTTCGATTGAATAACATTCTATAATGGGAAACTTCTTTTATTGAAAGGTTGAAATTGGAAATATTACAAACAAAATGTTTGAAGATGGACTTAAGGTAAGATCATCAAAGATACTTACTCATAAAGAAATAAAGATACTTGACTTCTCTTTACTTAAGTGTGCTCAAATGACCATGTCTTTGCTCAGTACTCACCCTCTTCTTTTATGGATCGAGGAGATGGGCTATGTAGGATGTCATAATGGCTACATCACATACATTGATATTTCACGTGACTACAGTTGCACTCAAATGGCTACAGTAGACTGCAATGTTTTACTGCCCTACCACTTGTAAATATAGCACAATAATGGTGGAACAATTTTTCAGAGTTTTTAATGCCGACAAGACTAGTCCTCTATATGAAGATTCTGCATGTCTTCATCTCTAATAATATCTTTCAGTCCATTATTATCCTGATAATCATCAAAAGTTTCATCAAGTTGAAGATGATCCGGATCCCATTTTTCGAATGATTCATGAATATGTTATTTTTCTTTTTCTGTTAAGATTTTTTCAGTTCCAACATTAAAGAGATAATCAAAAATATCTTCTGAGTTAGTTCCTTTAACTCCTTCTACTTTCATATATTTACTGAACTCATTATAATAGATGAAAGTAGTGTTCCTACAATGCATTAGTGTTCCTTCTTGTTCAATTAATGCCCACATTTGATTGTTAATATTGTAAAAACTGATGGCTCTTGCTAAAGTAGGATCACTAATTAATTTTTGTCGTTCTAAAAACCATTCTTGTTGTTGATCATCAGGATCGTCTAAATGTTTGAAAGGTTGGGTTGGATTTTCTGTTTTCATACTCAAATACTATGTAATGTGTTTTGACATACGGACTTCTATTGTATGGGACTTTTGTTGGGCCTTCAGGAAATATGAGAATCTAATAAATCCTTTTAAACGTGCGCTATTGAGCTTAGTTAGTCTTGAGAAGAATGGGAACTTCAAATTTGAGATTTTTATGAGGTAAACTACCATACCATATTCCTAGACTTTCATGATGGGGTCATCTGGAAAGATTGAATTTGCTGGGGGACTAACACCACCAACCCTTGATTCATCAGGAAAGAAGATCATAGTGCTCTATGACTCCCAAATATCATATGCATAACAATGTTAGTAGTTGATGTAGGCTGCGTACCATTCGTTGAACCATTTTTCTTGAACATGATAACTTATTTTTCATTCAATATCATAAGGACCCCTTATGTAATTCACTTGTAACTCCAAAAGGCTGAATCTTTGTAGTATTAGATAACCAGAATATAGCAGACCAAAGTGTAATCTACTTTTTATATGAAATTCAAAAATATCCACAAGGATTCTACTAGAAGGAGAAACTCATCCTAGCCACAACTGCATTTTATTTTGGATTTTCTGCTTATTCGGCATGAGTTCTGCTATGATGATCACAATTGTTGAGTTCTCGAATTAAACTGTTTATTAGAGAGTTCTTTGATCACTATGTATATTCAATGGAGAAGGAAATTGGTTAAGGCATAATCACCAATGCAGGAGTCTCCCTTACACTTGCATATTTGATAAATTCTTTTTCATAAACCCCAGTATTCCATTATAATCAGTTTGAATGAGAAACTATTTTAGGGGTAAAAGATTAAGAACTTTTTAACTACCTTATGACAGCAAGGATTTCTTTTTCTATCGTGGAATAATTACATTCTGCATTATTAAAACTTCCACTGTAATATTTGCAAAATATTTTTTTTTCTCCTTTGATTTTAAGTACTGCACTCTAGTGCATGTTGCTGGAATTTATCTCAAGAATTAAATCATTTCTTTCATTAGGCAAATTAACAACAGGAAGAATTTACACATGTTTTAAAAGTTTTGAACAATCTTTGAATTAGTAATGGTCCATGACCCACTTACTTCTGTTGCAATGGTGATCCCAATTTAGTTAGATCTTTAATAAAATATGAGGCATAGTAAGGTATCCAAGAAACCTTTCTAATTGGTTCTTATTTTCCATATTTTCCAGGAAATTTTTAATTTTTTTTAAAATATACTTTTATAGGATGATTAGTCTGGCCTTAATCTTTAGACCCACAAACTCGATTTTTTTATTTAGCATAAATGTACTTGTTCTCACCAAGAATAATACTATGATCACTACATCTTTAGGTAATAGCTAAGACATCATCTTGCTGTTGTTCTATGGTCTTGGAAAAAGACAAGCATATTATCAATGTAAACTAGACAGTAGTGACTAAGATCTTTGAAGATGTTATCCATTCTTCTTTAGAATATTTGAGGTGTATTTTTTAGACCAAATGACATTACTGTCTATTCATAATGTCCTTGAGGGCACTAAATACAGTTAAAAGAATGCTTTCCTCATCCATTTTTATCTGCTTGTATAAGATTTTGCAATTCATTTTCGAGAATCAAGAGACTCCCTGAATTTTATTGAAAAGGGCTATTTGTTAGGAATGTAATAACCATCAAAGACAATATTATCATTAAGCTTTTTGTAATTGATTACCATTCTAACTTTTCCTTTTTTTATTCAGCATGATTTCTTACGATGAAAGCGGGACTGATGTGAGGACGTTTTCCATTTCTAATTAATCTTTTATCAAGAAGTTCTTTGATTTGCTTATCAAATTCTTGTATATTCTGGAATATACATACCATTTGTTTAACTTGAATAATAGTGTTGGGATTTAACAAAGTAATCATTGCAAATGTCTTATCTTTATCTCAAAATTTTAGAGGATTAAGAATAGAATTCCTTGCATAATTGTTCTTGTTGTTTAGCAATTTATTCTTTAATAGATAACTTAAGTAGTAAGATTATTAGTGCCATCTTACGTTGTGCAGGCATTACCTTCTCACCACGTTAGCTGCATGTGAACCTAATTTTGTAATGAGTGTAGGCTTTATTTAACTGATCAAAGGGATTGAATGACCATTTATTATGAATATTATTTGGTTTATAATCTGTGTATATGGAGAGTATAGTTTCTGCAAATTATTACCAATAACCATATTATGGGAGGGTTGATTAGTAGCCCATAGGACTGGCATAATGTATTGGGCTCCTTCTATTTCTATTAATAACCCTTCTATAGCTTCCTCCATACATTATGCTATTGTCAGCTATCCTTACTTGTAAAGGATTCTTGACTTTCATCCACATGAATTCTTGAAATAAAAATCTTTTTCCAACACAAATAGAACAACAACTATCTATGTAGGCACGCAATTCATATTTATTATATCCCCCTAAACATACATTTATTGAGATATGTATGCTATTAGGATTTGTATTGGTGATTTCATAGCATATCTCAATAGTCATATTTTTGACTAATTCATTCTTGTAGATTGACTCACTAATAGTTCTTGTCTTGTTTGTACCTAATGGCTTTTCTATCCAGACTCATAATTCGCTTTACACTGTATCTTGTACATTCAAAACTCATTCTATTCATTTCACTGGTCATATTAATTGTATCATCTTCTTAAAACTCTTCTTTAATTGATGAAGACCCTTCTCTCCATTATAATCATGTACTCATGTTTCTTAATAATTGCGGTTTAACGGTTCTTTTACCATTTTCATTAATTTTTGCTACGTTCTTCTTATTGAATTTTGTAAGATTGGTAGAGTTATATATCCATGACCTATCAATTTTTATCTCCTGCAGGTTGGACTTTATCCTTTGAATTTTTAGCATTGGAGTAAAACTATCAAATTTTTCTGCTTCTATATCATTGTTATTTTAGTCTTTGGATCTATGGTACTATCTAATTTATAGATTATCTTCCAAAATATCCTCAGTGAGTAACTTCCTCTTTTCATATGCATCCCAACTGTTTTTATCTTAAGAGATAAGAAGTTTTTAGCAAATTCATCTTTTAGCCTTACACAATATCTAGGTCAATAATTGAATCCTACAAATCTATTACATAAATTAGTCTTGATTCCTGTGATTACTTGGTTATTAAATTTGGTATTCCTGATATTACAGAGCAAGGCATGAAGATTAGTATCTTTGCCATAATACTGTAAGGGAGTAATCTGAACTTGGACACAGCCAACATAGATATGCCTGTACTTTCTGTCTTTGTTATCCTTAAGAATATTTTCCCAGCTAATGAGATTAACTTCTCCCACATCATACTCATAGTCGTTTATTTCTAAATCCTTTCATAATATCCCATACGTGCTCACTCTTTTATTGAAAGATAGATTTTTTATAGATCATATCTTTGTAGATTATAAGGAAGACTCAATCTGCTTTGATATTTTCATTCTCATTATCTATAATAAATTTTTCTCCTTGAAGATGCCAAGACTAATTAAGCTACTGTCCATCATATGACTAGTTTCTTTATAATCACTTTTTCATATTCATCTTCTAGTACATTATCAACAATTCTCTTGTTGTTTTTCAGGGTTAGATCTAGTGCTTCTTCATTGCTAAGTTCAAAATAGTCTAGACTACCCAAAGTTTCAAAAAGCATGTTATTTTGTTTTCTATTTTTACGTTTGTTTGCATAATGACCTACTTCTTCACATGCCTAACACTTACAATTATTTTTCTCAGCAGAACAATAAGCGAATTTTCTAAAAAATATTCGTTTTTTAGGGCTTGGTTTATTATAATATTTTCTTTTATATTTCTCTCCATTTTGCTTGTTAAAGCTTTTTTTCTTATAAAGTTTCCTTTTTCTTCTCCTTCCAGGTTACTTTCCCCATTGGTGAGGAGAATCCCAATAGCTAGGAACTACTTCATTCTCTTTTACTTTTCGAGATCATGATATTGATCATTAACCTATTTTCTTAAATAAGGGATTCTTGTATCAGAGATATCTATTACATATGCTTTGTTTTTCATTGATTATAGAATTGATCAAATATGGTAATTTGTCATAAGGCATACCAAGGTTGGTTTCATTATGCCCAATTTTATAATAATATTGATTAAATTCATCAATATTTTTCTCTAGATATCTGATATCCCAAAATTCTATATTATTAATCTTTCTTTGCTATTCTCACAATTTTTTTTCGGAATCAAATTTAGCTCCGATAAACTCATTTTCAACTTCCTCACATAAATTTTTGAATATTGCAACTAGTGTTTCATCATTCTTATTATATTTTTACCATCCTCTTTTAATGAATCATACCAGTCATCTATTATGTCAGAAAACTATGTTTGATATAGCTTAGGAAATTTTCAGCTGTCCACGTAGCATTTAGGTTTAGAATACTATTCATACCTCTTTTCCAATGCAAATATTTATTCTCTATTATGAGTTTCATCAATGTTTAAGATGTATCCTATTTTCATAAGTTTTAGTTTTCATTAGGATAAACTCAAAGGAAAAGTTAGTTGTACGTCTTGCTGGAATGTATCTTGATCTCATCTAGGTTCACCAAATTCTTCAGGTTTGGGAATGATATCGTTAACTAGATTAGACTTAATTTCATCTATGTTCTTCTCCAATCTCATTGATTTTGTTGTCAAATATAATTTTTTCATATGGTTTATCCAGTTTCTTTCTAGCTTTTTCTAAAGGTACAGCACTAAGATCCTCTAATTTAATTAGGTTCATCTGTTAACATATTTCTTCTTCTAACTTTACATTATTTATCTCTTTATGATCATAAGATAGTGCATCTTGTTTATCTACTATTGCACCCATGATTTTTTTTTAATTATTCCGAATTTTGTTCTTTATCAAACATATTTCGTAATTCCTCAGAATTGTACTGCTTATACTTCATCCTCTTTTTCTTTTTCTGCCTTTATAGACAATTTTTCAGTTGGTTTTTCTCCTACTTTTTTTGAAATTTTTATGTCATACAAAGGAAATGGATGTATGTTTTTTGGGATTTGGAAAATGATATTTATGCTAAAATGGATTATTAATACTTTTTTGGGTTTTGGAAAATGATATTTATGCTAAAATGGAGTATTAATACTTAAAGTAGATTTTTCATATTTTGGGTTTTGAAAAAAGATATTTATGCTGAAATAGACTATCAATATTTAAAGTAAATTTTTACTATGTCTAATTTCGTTAACCAATGAGAGATGGATTGCTGACAATTGGTTTTTAGTCTCCTTAACTTTAGTCTTATTTTTGCTAATTCGACTTTTAATTCTAAAATTCTATCAGTGATATAGTTTAATTGATGTGCTACTGAAGTGCTTCCTTTCGGTGAGTAGATACTATGTGAGTAATTAGCAGCAGAGCAAGTAGGTGATGATTCAAGCATTCAATATAATTAATTAGCTTAATTATCTTAATTATTTTTGATAACGTGGCTTTGATCCCAAATGAAAGAAGGCCTCAATAGTAATTATGAGAAAAATTACACATGCACAAAATTAAAATTTTCGAAAGTAAATTTTTAAGGATTGTATTAAAAATGCAAATATGAAAAGTTTATGGCGTCAGATGAAAATAAAAATAGCAACCTATCCCTTAAAAATAGTTTTCATAGAATATTGGACCTTTTAAATATATTCTAATAACGTGGTTCCCTAATTATGATTTTTACACAAAGTAGAATATCTAACTGTAATATTTTGATAGATAAAACATCCAAAAAAATTTTCTAATTATTTCCTATCTTTAATCTTCTCACGTAAAATTTTTATTTTTTCTAAAATAGGCTTTTGTAGGATGATTTATCTAGCTTTTATTTCTAAACCTAAAAACTCTATTTCTTGTTCTGCATAAATGCACTTGTTTTACCAAGGATAATATGATGATCAATACATCTCTGAGTGACAACAAGGATATCATTTTTGTGTTGTCCTAAGGTTTTGAAAAAGACAAGAATATCAATGATGTAAACTAGACAATAGTGATTAAGATTTTTGGAGATGTATATATTCTTCTTTGGAATATTAGAGACGTATTATTAAGATCAAATGCATTATTATCCACTCACGACGGCCTTGAGAGGCACTAGAAGTAGTCAAAGGAATACCTTCTTCATCCATTTTTGTCTACCATATCTCATTTTACAATCCACTTTCGAGAACCCATAGGCTCTTTGAATTTTATTGAAAAGAACTATTTTATTATGAATATAATAACTATCAAAAATAGTATTATCAATAAACTTTTTAATTGATTACCATTCTAGCTTTCTTTCTTTTTCCTTTTGCATAATTTCTCACCATAGAAACAGGGCTGGCGTGAAGACCCTTACTATTCATGATTAACTTTTTATCCAAAAGTTCTATGATTTGCTTATCAAATTCTTCGATATCCTAGTGAGTACACACCATTCGTTTAACTTAGATAATAGTGTTAGATTGTAGCAAAGTAATTTTTGCAAAAATGTTATCTTTGTCACAAAATTTAAGGGGATTATTAGAGTAGAGTTCTTTACACAATTCTTCTTGTTGTTGAACAATCTCCCCTTTAATAGATTATTAAAGTAGTGAAATTGTTAGTGTTGTTTCACGTTATGCAGGGATTACTTTCTCATCACGTTGGCTGCTTGTAAACTCAATGTTTTGATGAGTGTATGCTGTAGTCAACTTGTCAGTAGGGATTGAGACCATTCATCGTGAATATGATTTAACTTATGGTCTGTGCGCTTGGATAATATAGCATTTGAAAGTTATTTCCTATAATCTTATGATGGGAGAGTTGATCATTAACCCATAAAACTGATATAATATTTTGGAGTTCTCTTATTCCTATGGATGATCGTTCTATGACTTTATTATGGGTCACTATACTACTATTAGTTATTCTTACTTTTAAAAGATTCTTGACTTTTTTCCACACAAATTTTGGAAACAACAAATTTTTTTTTTTCCAAAACAGATAGAACAATCGCTATCAATGTAAGCGCACAATTCATATCTATATCCTTCTAAACATGTATTTATTGAGATATAAATGCTATAAGGATTTGTACCGGTGACTTCATAATATATCTCCATAGTAATATTTTTTACTTATTCATTCTCATAAGTTGGCTCACTAACAGTCCCTATTTTATACCTATGACTTTCTATCCAAATTCTACTTCGATCTATACTATGTTTTGCGGGTTCAAAACTCATTCTACTTATTTTACTGGTCATGCTAATATGTGAATTAGGCTCACATAATATCTAGGTCAGATTTTGAGTCTTACTGAACCATTATCTTGATCCCTATGGTAACTTGATTATTAAATTTGGTATATTTGATATCACAGAGCAAAGTATAAAGGTTTATATCTTTATCATAGTACTGTAATAGTGTAATTTGAATTTGGACACTCCCAATGTGGATATACCTATACTTTTATCCTTATGATATCTAAGAATGTTTTTCCCAATTAATTAGATTTACTTCACCCACATCAAATTCATAATCTTTTGCTTCTAAATTCCCTTCCATCATTTTACATACGTACTTATTCTTTAATTGAAATATGAATTTTTTATATATCACATCTTTCTGAATTATAGAAAGGACCCAATCTCCTTTTACCTCTTTGTTGTCATTATCCACTATAAATTCTTCTTTTTTAAGATCACCAAGATTAATTGAGATATTTTCTATTTTTTCACAATAATTTTCTTCATATTCATCTTCTGCTACTATCTCAACAATTCCCTTGTTGTAATTTAGGGTTAAATCTAGTGTTTCTTCTTCGCTAAGCTTAAAATAATCTAAACTACCTAAAGTTTCAATCAGCTTATTATTCTTCCTATTTTTTTCATTCGTTTGCATAATGCTCTACTTCTCCATCTTCTTTTTCTTCCTCTGCCTATCTGATAATTTTTTTGTTGATTTTTCTCCTACTTATTTTTCGATCTTTGCATCTTGCAAAGGAAATTGATTTCTGTTTTTTGAGTTTTGGAAACGATATTTGTTGAAGTGGTGTTCATTTTCCACTCTGTCTAACTTTGTTGATTAAAGAAAGATGGATTACAGTGTAAATTAAGGTCATATTTGGTAAATATTTATTAGCTATTAGATGTTAACTATTTATGTTAGCTACTTTTTTTGTAGGGGGCGGTCTATGAATTAGTTATTTATGAAAAAGATGTGAGAAAAATGGTTAGTGTTAGGTAATCTCAAGAAGTTATTGGCCTGAATGTCTTGAGAATTAGTTTTTTGGGACTAAAAGACTAATTCAAAAAACTTTGTTCACCATACACCCCAACTTGCATTTCGCTTTGCCCTAGAACACTTTTTTGGAATGAAAACAAAAAATTAACAAGCTTATTTGAAACACCCACTATGGTTTTACCTACTACAAGAGTCCACAGTTTGACAAGAAAATGCACTCCGATAGGTATATAATAATGGGTAAGATGTTATACAATTTAAAATAACTAAATTTGCAATTATTACAATTAATTATTAGTTGTAATGCTTTAGTATTTGCTGGCTACATCCACGAATGCAAAACGAGATCCGAGTTGAATTATCTATCCTCAGAGACGTATCATAAATTATAAAATCATGAATGGAACACAACTAATAACATCCTTCAACTATTGTGTGTGTATATATGTGTGTGTATTTGTGTGAGTGTACGTGCATGTGCGTGCGTACGTGTGTTTATACATATATACATGTATGTATGTACATACATACTTGCATACATACATATATCGACAAACTCAAACCATGATGGGTGTTCAAGTACATTGCTACTCTTAGGCCGCGTATCCATATCAATTTCCACGGGTAAGTTGGTATCTCCAAAGTTCCCTGAATGCTGATGTGCTGTTTCATTTGCCAAGACATTTAAAATGTACGGACTCTAATGAAGGAGTAGTAGGCAGAAAAAAGTGTTGTGGCTCAACGTGATTTGCGAATAGAAGACATGCTTCATCCTGAGCAAGCCAGGGAAGTAGTAAAAGAGATAGCAGACATTCAAATGGATTCAGATACAAGGCTATGAGAGGCTAGAAGGCAGTGTAACTACTATCATTCATCCAATGACTAGAGCCAAGATAGTTCGTTTTTGTCAAAATGGCTACTCGTATGAAGTCTTCAAAATGTAGCTAGAAACTCATTATGATATCCAAATTAAACCACAAATTTAGTCGATTGAAAAGGTCAGCAAACATCATAAATACACAATGGATATTAGTTATACTAAGCACTAGAACACGTATAAACTCGAGAAAAAAATTTGGAATCAAATATCTTATGCCCTCAAATATCTCAATATGGTCTTACCTGAACCTTTTTGTCTTTTCAATCCTTTTTACCTTCACATATAATTTTCTTCTTCTTCTTTTTATATATCAAACACATATGGCTTTCTATAGCAATCAAAAGAAAATATGGGATCCAATACGTTGGAATTCATTCAAATATTTTTCTAAACATGTAAAGAGATTGCTAATATAAGGATCCACTAACTCCCTCTAGTACCAATGATTTCTATTTCGGAAAATATCCTATGTGTTTCCTTCTTAACAACCTCCGATTCTTTTGTCAATTATTCCTACAATAAGTTGAAGGAAGGTTACTCAAATGAGACAAACTGACGTGAAATAGAAGTACTAGAAATGCCATGCAAACTGTAGGCAATGACATGTCGCAGAGCATGCTTTAGTATGGCAGTAGACGTGATTCTAATCGACCAATCAGAGTTGATCTACTTTCTATGCCCATCAATTGATGGCATAAACAACAACCGATGCAACCTGCCCTGTATCAAAAGCTCATGTGTTGCACATACATTACATGTGTAGTGCGCTTACGTTGCATGATATAATTTGTTTCATTAAATCGAGTATACCTTGTGGAATGTAATTTTGCTCAGTGATCACATGTAGAGCATCGAGCATAGCAATCGATTCCCTAACTCAATTGAAGTATATCCCATCATAAGTCCTTTCTAAGTACAAAGCAATTCACGACAATGGCAAATTTAGAGTAATATTTTGAACACGGAACAGTTTTCAGAAATTGTTATTGTGACATACCATTGACTTTGTTGTGTTCAGTTACGTAACTCCAGCCTATGTGTGTGAAGACGGAACAATTATTCATTAAATCATCAAAGTATATCTATATATGATGGTCTGAGTTGGTTGATATATGTATATAATAATCTAATTAGACATGATTGACTAGGTAGTTGTTTATGGTATTAACATAATTATTACGTAATTAATAACCCTTCTTCCCTCTGCATGCAAAGTAATGAGATTATTGTTCAATTATTTTGACTTCTAACATTAAGCACGATTGAGTGAATGTAAAACATTTATAGTTCTAAACACGATTTTGTGAATATAAGATAAATTAAGTAAAAGTGCATTTTTATAGTTCTAAACAAGTCAATGATGAATATGACTTCAAATTTAAGCCCCCCTTATAGATAGAACCCTTCAACCCCCATATCCTCCCTTGCACTCTCTCTAGCCCCTCCGAAAACCGCACCTTAGGAGCGTCGTGAACTTTCCTCTCTCTATAACAATAAGGTTCTCAAACACCTTCCTCATCAGCCTCCTCACCCTACTCCTTTTCATCAGCATCCTGGGCAGCGTTATATGGCTGGTCCACCATGCCAACACCGACTGCGGGAGCTCTGCTTCGATACCGTTCATTCCCCCCTTGGTTAACTACTTCGCCTTGCATGTCTACACATGCATGCATATTTTTAAAGATTTCTCATTTTGCGTGTTTAGAACTGCAGATAAAAATAATTTTTTTACTTAGAGCATAAATATAAAGGTAATGATTTAACTAAGGAATTAATATTTTATATTCACTAAATCGTGTTTAAAACTATCAGAACACACTTGTACCTTGTCTTGTGACATATAGGGCAAAACTATTCATAGATGGATTATGAAAATGATAACCTATTGTTTGATTTTAAAGAAAAATCTGTCAATTCTCTTTTTAATTTCATTATTACTTAATTCAAAATGAAGTGGAAAACAAAAGAAGTCAAAAAATTATTCTTTGGAAATTATTCAAGTAAATCCAACATCATGACTTATTAATTTCATTGTTGTAACTTATAACATATATTACTAAACTACAAATATGAAATAGAAAGATATGTCCCATTTTCATTGTTAGATTTAGGGCAATTAGGCAAACAATAGCCTATAACATGACATGTAAAGCAAATTCTTAACTCATCATATGCATGTGTTGGAAACTTGAACGATAAATATGTAAACCTTCGTGATCATGAGGGTGCACAAATGAATATATAGGCATTCAATACAAAGTGTAGCAAAATATAGATATGTCTAACTAAATGACTTTTCATGTCAGATGTTAGATGACATTCGTAATAGAAGATTTCAATACCAAATTTAATAATAACCAATGAGCTGGACACATTTTAAAAAGAAAATTCGTAATCAAATTGTGAAAGATATGGAAATAATATGTCGTAATAGGTGAAGTCATTGAGATTTGGCTTGAGAGTTGAGGTACACTTATCATTATTGTATTCCTATCATTTCTTTGATTTGAGGGTGTTGAACGAAGTAACAGTCACACTAATTGTCCCATTAATTGGGGAGTTACAAAGTGATTAATTACATATTAATTATGCCCCTTAAATCCCTACTAATAGTCACATTTGTGTGCTGCTATTTAAGGGGTTTAGAGTTTGATTATGGGAGTGACAGAAACCGAAATACATGATCCCCAGTTCTCTTCCTTCCTCTAAAGTTAACCTAGCCATCGATCGGGCTCGGATTTGGAGTGTGATGCTTTATGGGTAGCACTCAACAGGCGAGATCCGGGCAATATTTTCGCATCAAGGTATGTCCTTAAATTTTCCAATAGTCGTATCAGAGCCTTATCTGATTGTTGCTAGCCCCGACTAATTCAGGTTGCCCTAAATTTGAGATTAATTAGTTTAATTAACAAATCTATGTGATAACAGAACATGAATCTCGGTTGTATGCAAATGACTAACCTGAACCTGATACCACTATTGGGAAATTAAGGACATACCTTGATGCGGAAACATTACCCGGATCTCACCTGTTGAGTACGAGGTGACACCGGAAAAGGGCCAAGGGATGATGGTTGTCTAGGCTGTTCGTTGAGAAGTATGAGGGTCATAGAGAGAGAAGGGTCACTTTAGAGAGAGGCTAGGGCTGTACGGCTGATGAAGAGAGGGAGAGGCCTTAATGAAAATGAAGTGAAGGTCGAATATAACCGGGGGAGGCCTTGGGTATTATTATACAAAGTATTTTTAGCTTTTGTTTTTGTTTTTAATTCAATGATTAAGATTATTAGTTATGGCATGATTTCAAATCGAATTATGATGATATCTATAAGTTGATTTGGTTCATGCAATTAGTTCATTAGTTGAATTAAGGTTTTGAATTAATTATTTTTAATTCAGAATGCATGAATTCGTTATAAGCATTCATATGCTTAGTGTCGTATATAAATTCGTTTTATTTATGCATCAACTTGAAATTTTCTTGCATAGTGATTAGTAAATAATTAATTGAATTGAAGTTATATGAATTTATTTCATTTATAAAATGAGTATGTTTTATAACTTATATTATATAAATATGTTTTATATAATATTCGGTTGTATAAAAATGTTTCATGATGATCCTTTTATTTAATAATATAACTTTATGCAAATACATGAGCAGTTGTGATTCGATTAATGGTTCCATCATTGCTCTAGTTAACAAAGATGTTTCATGGAGTTTTGCATGAATTAGTTTCATATCATAATGTTTAAATATATAGGATCTTTGATCATTTTGTGAATTTATTTCATGAAATTTAAATTTGTAATATTATACGAATACGTTTTATATAATTTGCAAATATTACTTTGAATTCGTTTCATGCAAATTTTGGTATTATATGGCTCTGTTCTGCATAATTAATTGCGATTAATACTTGGATATATTTCATGTTACAAGTTATGTTGCATTTGATTACATGAATATGTTTCATGTCAATCACCAATTAGTAATATTATATAAATGTATTTTATATATACAAACTACATGAGTTGTAGTAAATTTGCTAATTGTTTTAGCATATTTTTCCTTGCCTAAATTAACGAATATGAATTCGTCTCATGTTTACTATGAATTATGTAATTTTTCAATATTTTATGAATTCGTTTCATGAAATCTGAATTTATAAAATTATAAATGTGTTTTATAATTTGGGAGTGACATTTGAATAAGGTTCATGTTATCTATAATTATATAAATATGTTTTATATATTGGTCCTCGAGCTTTAATGAATTTCTTTTGTAACATGTTATTATTCGAATATGTTTCGCAATATAGATTCATTTTATTATATAAATACGTTTTCTATAATAATATGAATTTTGTAATTGATACGTCATTGATAGAGTTTAAAATGACATATTAGTTGTTATATAAATTCATCTTATGTAACTTCATGTAAATTTGGTTTACATGATAAAGTTGAATATCTTTGTGATATTTCTAAAATGTTAATTTGTTTAACTATAAAGTTTTCCATAAATTTGGTTTTATGGAAATATGTGATACTTAAATTACAAAAACTTCTAATTAATGTTTATATGTGATGCTTATGAGCTTAGCAAAATTTTCGATCATACGACATGAATGATGGAGATTTTGATAATTTAATTATTTAAAAATATGCCTAAGGTCCATCTTTTAAAATATATATTTCTAAATATGGCAATTAACGTACGGTTCGTAATTTGTTTATCAACAAAAACCTTGATAGCGTTGACTATGACACAAAGTGTCAGAAGATTCGGTCTCTTCTGGATGAGTGTAAAGGGTTAGAACACTTGTCAGGTTCTAGCTCTCCTAGAATGACAAAGATGGTACTGCTAGTGAGCAGTATCGAGAAAATATAAAGGCATACCAAAAAAAAATGGTTCGAGAATGGATTGATCAACATGCTATACTTTGTCGTATTGCATCAATGACGATCTAGTAAGGAAATTGAAAGTTGTCCCCTTGTCGAGTACACATAGGATTAATTTAGCATCAGATTCGTCTAGATTCATTTCCTCTTAAAGTTGCGAACCTAAGCTTGTCATTGCAAAAAGGGAAAAGGCTAAGGGAAATAAAGAGACGCATTAGCACATGTGAAGTGCTACAACTGTGAAAGAGGGATCCTAAGCTCGAGGTTGGCCCAACCCGAGTAAGGTACATTCTCTCACAAACATTCTTGAATATTTTGTGAGCTCTCGAGCATCAGTTGCCTACTATGGTTCCTAGAAAATTGTAGACACGGGAACAATCAAACACATAGTTTAGGATTGAGCTAATTTTGTGAACTTTC
>NCQV01076631.1:4122-14223 GCA_002740545.1 Lophocereus schottii | reverse complement strand
TTTCTCCTAACATACCACTTTCAGATAAGATGTCCAAAGCATATTTACATTAACGGAGGAACAACCCCTTGGGAGAGCGAGCCATATCAAAGTCAAGGAAATACTTCAAAGGACCAAGATCCTTCAACTTAAATCAACAACGTAAATATTAGTTAAAGGATGACAGTGTGTAGGGATGCTTCCCATGAGAACCAAATCATCAACATAAATAAGTAGAGCCAAGAGAACATCAGCTTTCCAATAAACAGACAAGGAAAGATCTAATGGAGATTGTCGAAAACCATAGAGCTATAATATAGTGGCCAGTTTAAAAAAGCACTACTTGGGTGCTTAACTGAGTCCATATAATGACTTTCGGAGCTCGCACGGAAGATTTGGCCTTGGAGGTTGAAAACAAGGTGGGGGTTTTATAATGTCTTCAAGAAGATCTCTATGAAGAAAGGCAGTATGGACATCCATCTAGGAGAGTTCTCATCCTTTAGCAACTGCAATGGACAACAGACATTGCTTAGTAGTCATTTTACTTATAACCGCAAAGGTCTCGTGAAAGTCCTCCCCTTCAACTTGTTTGTTACCAGGAAAAATGAGACAAGCTTTATTTGTTGACACTTCTATCGGCATGATATTTGATTTCATAAACCCACTGAGGCCTACGGGCCTTTTTTCAGGGAGGTAGGACGACATATTCATAAGTGTTGTTGTCTTCTAAAGCTGAGATTTCATTCGACATAGTGGCACGTCAATTGGGATCATAAACCACATGGGAATAATGTCAAGACTCATAATGAGATGTGACAGATTCAATAAAAGCCCAGTGATTTTTAGAAAAATTATCATAAGCAATACAGTGAGCCAAAGGATGGGACGTACTTGAGGAAGCCAATGGTATGGGCATTGAGGAGGGTGTCTGTACAGCATCACAAACATAATCTTAGAGCCACATAGGAGGTCATCGATCTCGTTGTTATCGGCTAGAGATATTATGTGCTGGGGAATAATTCTCCCCTTAACTATGCGCGATGGGCTTATCATTTTTCAGCCCACTAGAACGGGAAACATGACCCTCTAAATTTCATATAGTTGAGTTCTCAATGGGCTGTGATGCACCTTCGGAACTGGACCCAGCACAGTCGTAGGGTATACTTGTATGTTGCGCCTTAGGGAGTTGTTGCCCATCACGCTAAATTGTAGGTAGTGTTCCTTCCACGTGATTGAACCCTATGGTGTCTCTAAGTGGGCTGGCACTAGATTCCAAGGGGCTACGAACTGATTTCTCGAGACATGGATTTAGTAATAGTTAAGTACCATAACTAGGCTTCTCAGTTGCAGTCGGACCAAAAGTATTACAAGTTTAACGAGCAAACAAGAACTTCTCTTTATAAAATGTGAGGCCACGTGATGTGAATATTTTTTTGTGCCCCAAGTCATAAACACACCACCCCTTTTACCCTTAGGGATATCCCAAAAAAAGGTCTAATGGCCCGAGGATCAAATTTATCTCCATTGGCTTTATAATTATGGGCGTAGCGCAAGCAACCGACAACTTTAATATGTTCATAACTAGGCCGTACTCCATGCAATACCTCACAAGGTGTCTTGTCGTTAAGTGGTTTTGTAGGAGTCCTATTGATGAGGTATGCAGTGCTTAGTACACAATCACCCAAAAACTTCAAGGGTAAGGAACCTTGAAATCCCAAAGCTCGTGCAACATTTAAGATGTGTTGATTCTTACGCTCAACTCTACTATTTTGTTGAGGGGTATCTACATAAGATGTTTTGACCGAGATGCCTTTTTGCTTGAAGAAAGCTTATAAAGATCCATTTGTGAATTCCATTCCATTATCACTACGTACTCATTGAATAGTCCCACCAAATTGGTTCTTAATCATAGCACAAAATTCCACGATTCTATTGTAAGTTTTAGATGTATCCTACAAGAGAAACACCCAAACAGCTCCACTGAATTGACCCACAACGTTGAGAAAAAAATGACATTCGCGTAACGAAGGAGTATGATATCTACCTCACAAGTTACAATGAATAAAAGAAAAAGGTTTTGCACCTTGACTAGTACAAATGCGAAATAGATTTCTTATTTGTTTTGGTCTATGACATATGTCACAACACCTCAAATCAGCTTTTTTCAATCGAAAGCCATAACTTTCTGAAAAAGTGGATAGACTACCAAAAGAAGGATGACCGAGCGGCTAATGCCAAATACTTGACTCCCTGGTACTGATTGTTGCATAGCTTGTTCGTCCTGAGATTGTCTTTAAAAAGTACACCCAATTCCTCATTTTAACCATATCAGTCGGCTTTCTCAAGGTGAGGCCCTGCAAAATACCAAAATTAACTCCATCAACGACAAAACAATTTTCCTATTTGGCTAATTTTTGTCCTGATATAAGGTTGCACTTGAAAGTAAGAGTATAAAGAACCTCCTTTAAAGTCAATCTGCCACCAAGATATACGGTTCCTACTTTCTTAACTACAACGATTTTACCTTTGGGTTTACCATTGTAATTCGGGCAAATAAATCATATATTATGTCGACAGCATTTATATTGGGAGTCACACAATGGAAAGCCCCACTATCGATGACCTATTGCAAAGGATGAGCATTGGATGACCTACCACTCATATTTTCTTGGTTTTCTCTCTCCCTGAAAAGGGTGAACCAAGATTCTACCTAACTTGAACTCAAGCCGATGCCTTTCTCATAGCCTTGCTCCACCGCCACTCCACTACCCTACTCTATCATAGTGAACGCCTTCCCCTAAAATCTAGGTAGTCTTACATCATTGCCTGCTTTCGTTCCAAATCTGGCTTGCCCATTCGCATCCCTACTGCTTCTGTTGTCTCCTGCGACCCTTCCTCTAGTGCTGCTTTGACTTCTGTATGGATATGGGTGACTTAACCAGCGACCTTTCCAATTTGATGGATAACCAACAAGTTCGAAGCATTGGCTCTACTCGTGGCCTGACTTGTGACTGTGCGTGCATCTGGGTCGATTGGACGGCCTGGATCTGTTCATTGCCACAACCTTGAAGGCTAATGCTTCCACCATGGACTTGCTCTCTATATCTCTTATTAGAAACTGCTACTTTACTCACTAAGAATGGTAGCATAGACCTTGTTTAGAGAAAGGAAAGGCTCTATAGCAAGTAAGTTTGATCTCACCATTCCAAATTGGTCCATACCCTATCCCATCAAAAATTGGTGCACACGTTGTCCTTCCAAATGTTTGCTAAGATTTAATTCCTTGGCACACTTGTAGTTCAGTAATGTAAGGTATGCTCTAAGTTCATCCTAAAGTGTCTTTAATTTGGTAGAGTACTCAGTAACTATTTGATTCCCTTAATTTACAAAGATATTTTCTCTTTTTAATTGGTGTATTTGTATTTCATTGGTCTATAAGTAGCAATCTTTGAGATTAGTTTATAACTCTATTGTAGTTTCTCCATAGCCAATAGATCTATGAAGACTCTTGTCTATCACATTATGTAACCAACCTATAGCTATTGAATTATATATCTCCTTGTCATTCTGTGGAGTTTGCATTGGATTTGTTGTTCCACTAAAAATTATGTTAATTTATACCATTTATTATCTGAAATTTGCTCGAAGTAAATTAGTACATTAGAATTCTAATGTTATTTTTATTTACTTTATTGAAATTGGGAAAACTGAAGAAAAAAATAATAATACTTAAGTGAAGCTTTGGATCAAGTGCAAAAGAAGTAAAAGGAACCAGAATCGACCTAGCAACCGAGGCCCGAGGCCCAGATACACCTCCCTTCTCTTTCCCAACTCTCTTTCTTCTCTCCTTCCCGCGCTCCTTTTTCGTGGGCCCAGCCCAAGTATCGCTTTAGACCAGATCTTCCTCTACAGCACAGTACATCTCTCCATTTAATTAATACATGCTGTGCACGTGACCTGAGCCTACTTCACTCCTTATCCTTTTTCTCCTTTTCATATTGGGCCTATTCATTGTGTTATATCTGTGGCCCAAAGTCCCACTTCTGCTCTCCCAGTAATAAGCCAAAGCCCAGCTGATGTACACATAGAGGATCTTAATGGGGGCCTTGTCTAAGAGTAACCAAAGTCCAAGGATTTCCAAAAGGTTCTACAAGTCTTGAGGAATCACTTAGAATGCCAACGATGCTACCGCCCAGATCAGCTTGGTATGAATAGCAACTTTATGACTTTGTTTACCTAGTTATGGGGTGACTTGGGTCCAATATTTGCATGTGCTTAAAGGTCGGGGAGTTTGCTTTCTAATAAAGAAAATTCTAAGTCATCAGTGCTTCATTTGCCTATCCAAGTTAGCCTCTAAATCCAAAATGTCCAAGTCGCCCAGTTGGGCTAGAATGTAACTCAGTTTTATGGATGCTTTCCCTTAACCTTTGACCAACTTTGTTTTCTGGAAACTTACTTTTGGCACCCTTTGTATGTGGAATTTGGTCATCAAAAGAAATCGAGGCCAAATTCAAAGTTATGATGCTAAAAGGAAGGAAAGATCACAAGGGGTACTGATAGGTCTAGTAATGAGCCTTTCTGTATTTCTCAAGGCATGTTTTTCTAAACGACTGGGAATCTAAGGGTCAAAGAAACATTTAGGGCTTTCTCCTAGTTTTTGAATGACCCAATTTGGGTAAGTACTTTGGAAGATATAACTGTTGGAAGTTGAACCTGCAATTCAAAAAAGTAGCTGATAGTAGGTTACTTTTTGCTTTTGCACTAGTTTTGCTTTTTAGTTCCCTTGCTTTGCTAAGGCCATTTATTTGGTTGATTCTCCCTTTGTTTCTGACTGTTTGAGCCTCCTTTCTATGTGAGAAGGCTTTAACTCCCTTTACTTTCTCTCTCTTGCTTATCTCTAGTCTAGCTCACTGGAGTGGTGATCAAAGGCCTTCCGTGATCATTTGAGTGGTGATATCTTATCTCACTTGATCTAAAAGGAGAGAAATAAGATCCTTGGTGGTGATATCTTATCCAAGCACCTTATCCTATTTACTTATTTTTACCTTTACTAACAAAACCATGACTTCTCTTATTTCCTCGCTTTGCTTCACTACTTGAGATCTCTTCTTTGTTTTTCACTCCCAAGGGCTTAGAACTGCATTAGATGGTATCATAGCTTAGGCCACCCTCTTAGCTGAAGCTTCCAACCCCAAGCGTAAGCAGTTAGCCTAAACAGATTCCCACCCATAAAGAACCCTAGCCACTTCAATTCAGGCATGCCAAGTAGCAGGACTTTAGAAAATACATTTGAGCAACTTATTAAGATAAATACCGAAAAGGATGCTCAACTAGAGTATCTAAGTAAGCAACTAGATCAAGCTATGAGGTATAATCATAGAGAGATCCATAGCTTACACTCCTCTAGTGAGCCCAATTTAGATGAAGATGAAACCGAAGGCAACCCCTTTGCTTCTAGTGAATATGACGAAGAAAGGATGCCTAGATGGTTAAGGAGAGGCAAGTAACTAGCCGTGGACTTCAAGGTGGAGATTCCAGAGTTTGAAGTCCAACTCAACCACGATGATTTCATTGATTAGATGAACGCCATTGAGAGGGTGTTTCAGTACAAGGATGTCTCGGATAACAAGAAGGTTAAGCTAGTGGCCTTGAAATTATGCGAGTATGCCACTATTTGGTGGAGTAACATTTTGTCTAAGAGCACTAGGAAAGGAAAGGGCAAGATTAGGTCTTGAAGAAACATGAAAGAAAAACTCAAGGCTAAATTTCTCCCAACTCACTACCTTTGAGACAACTTTACTGAACTCCATAATCTCACGCAAGAATTTAGGAGTGTGGAGGGGTATACCCATGACTTTGAAAGACTTGTTATGACCTGCAACCTTAGGAAGAGTGAGGATCAAATGGTGATGAGGTATTGAGGAGGGTAGAATGAGTGCACTAGGAATGTTGTGTAGCTATAACACTATTCCACACTTGATGAGGTTTGTCCACTAGCCTATAAAGTTGAGCTTCAAAAGAAAGCCAAGCTAAAAAAATCCCCTAAACCACCCCAAGGAACCTACCCTTTCAACTAAGGGAGCCTCCTCCTATGGCCATACCCATAAAACACACCTACAGTCCCCTCCATGCCCAAGCCAAACACATCCAAACCACCCCCACAACACATTTAAGAAAAGGAGATGCTATAAATACCAAGGGTTTCGTCACATTGCCCTAATAGAAAGGACATCACTTTGGTGATGTACCAAGTGCTTGAAGAAGCCGAATTGAGAGAAGAAGGAACTGACAAGGAGGTCTGCCTAATGTAGTTTGAGGAAGAGCATGTAGAGGAAGAGGAAGAAGGGGAGTTGCTTGTACTTATGACAGCTTTGAGTGGTCATAAAGTCTCAAACTGAGTGGAGCAACATTAAAATATATTCTACACCCGTTGTACTATCAATGCTCGTGTGTTCTCCCTCATTGTGGGTAGAGAAGCTCCAACCCAAATCAAAACCTCACCTACATCTATACTCCATTCAATGTCTTAACCAAGGTGAGGCACTCCAAGTCTCTTCTCATTGTTTGGTTAATTTATCAATTGGTAAGAGTTACCAAGATGAGATTTGGTGTGACATCCTTCCCATGGATGCTTGTCATTTTATGTTAAGGAGAGCATGGCTCTTTGACTATAGTATCATGCACAATGGCTACCAAAATCCTTATACCCTACTCAAAAATGGTTGAAAGATCACACTTGCCCCCAGCCCCTAATCAAATCACCAAGCCCAAAGCCAAAGAAGAACCTAAGGGAGGAGAAATACTTCTTTCTCTCCTTGAACCTACTCTTTTAGACTGATATCGTGAAATCAAAACCTTTAAAGAGATTACCCTTTTTACCCCAACACAAGAAGAAACTAAGACCCCACTCCATCCCATAGTCAAACAACTCCCCAAAGAGTACTCTTATTGCTGCCCTAGAGAAATCCCATCTGACCTAACCTCTTAAAGAACCATACAACACTATATTGATGTCATTCTCGGGGCTATTCAACCCAATAAGCTGGACTATAGAATAAACCCCAAGGATACCATGGAGATTTAAGTGCAAGTGGTAGAGCTAATCCCCAAGGGTTTGGTATGTTAGCACTTGAGTTCTTATATCGTACCCGCCCTTCTTGTGCCTAAGGAGGACTGTTCAATCGGAATGTGTATGGATAGCCGAGCAATAAATAAAATCACAATCAAGTATAAACATCCCATACCAAGGCTTGAGGATATGCTTGATGAACTTTGCGAGTCTACATTCTTTTCAAAGATAGAGCTACAAATGGGTATTATCAAATCCGTATCCATGAAGGTGATGAGTGGATGACCATATTCAAGACCAAGATTGGGCTTTATGAGTGGCTAGTCATGCCATTTGGCCTCCCTAATGCCCTAAGCATATTCATAAGGCTTGTGAATCAAGTATTCAAGCCGTTTCTTGGGAAGTTTATGGTTGTTTACTTTGATGACATATTAGTGATTTGTGAATAAGAACAACTTTATGGCAACCTCTAAAAGTGTCCCTTTTTCACACTTGAGGTGATGTTCTTGGGTTGCATAGTCTCAACCCAAGGGATCTGAGTTTATCAAAGCAAGATCGATGCAATCAGGACATGGCCCTTACCCACCTTCATGTATGATGTTAGGAGCATTCATGGCCTTGCTTCCCTTTATAGGAGGTTTATTCGCCATTTTAGGTCCACCGTCAGCCCTATGACTAAAGTGTTGAAAGGATTAAAGTTCATGTGGATACCTCAAGCTCAAAAATCCTTTGAAGAACTTAAAGACAAGTTCACTAATGCACTGGTCCCAGCAATCCCATGCTTTGACAAGGTGTTTGAGGTTAAATATGGCTGAGTTGTGCTTCAAAGAGGTTGTAAGGCATCACTTAGCATTCCCAACTTCATTCCTTGCCACTAGTCCAACAATGCATCTCATGTCGCCCAATTATACTTCAAAGAGGTTGTAAGGCCCTACAGTCATCCCTCTATCCATGTTTTCGATCATGACTCAAATTCCTTAGCCACTCTTGGATCACATTGTGAAGGCAATTGGGGGCTAAATTGAAGTTTAGTATAACTTACCACCCCTAAACGGATGGCCAAATGAAGGTAGTGAACTGCACACTAGGGACATTGCTAAGGGTCCTAGATGAGAAGAATATGAAAGCTTAGGATTTTCTGCTTCCCTACGCCGAGTTTGCCTATAATCTTGTGCCTAGTAAAACTACCCATGAACCCGCATTCAAGGTGGTTTACGGTCAAAACCCACTTGGCCCTCTTGACCTTGTACCTCTTCACCAAGAGGAAAAGATACACACCAAAGAGAGAAAAAGGGTTAGAAAGATTCAAGAGCTCAGCAAGCAGGTCCAAGCATGAATTGAGAAGGCAAATGTGCAGTATCCAAATCAAGCCAACAAGCATCGCAAGTGCGCATTGTTGAAGCTGGGAAATCTAGTATGGATGCATCTAAGCAAGGAGCGGTTTTTCTCTAAGAGGAAGTCCAAATTGATGCGCGGAGCTGATGGACCATTTGAGGTACTAGAAAAGATCAATGACAATGTATGCAGGATAGATCTTCCGGGAGAATATAGAGTCCCATGTGCCTTTAATGTAGCAAACCTAAAGCCTTACTTTGAAGATGATCATCTTTAGAATTTGAGGGCAAATTCTCTCTAACAAGGGGAGGACGATCCACCCATGGAGGATCTCAATGGAGGCCTTGTCTAAGCACAACCAAAGTCCTAGGATCTGCAAAATGTTCTACAAGCCTTGAGGAATCACTTAGAAAGCCAAGGATGCTACTGCCCGAATCAGCTTGGTATGAATAGCAATTTTGTGACTCTGGTTACCTAGCTATTGGGTGACTTTGGTCCAATATTTTATCATGCATTTAAATTTTAGGAAGTTAGCTTTTCAATAAAGTGAATTCTTAGTCATTAGGATTTCATTTGCCCATAAAAATGAGCCTCCAAATCCAAACTGTCCAAGCTCCCCGGTTCAGCCAGAATGCAACCTTATTTTGTGGATCATTTTCCCATAACCTTTGACCAACTTAGGTTTCTACAAACTCACTTTTTGGCCCCCTTCTTGAGGGGAATTGGAGGGCGTCAAAATAAGTCAAGGCTAAATTCAAAGTTATGGTGCCAAAGGGAGGAAAATATCAAAAGGGGCGCTCATGGGCCTTATAGTAGACCTTTTTGTATTTCTCAAGACATATCTGTCAAACGGACGAGAATCTAGGGCTCCAAGATGATTTTCCGAAAAATATACATTTAGAGCTTTTTCGTCTCTTTTGAAAGACCTAATTTTGGAAGATGTGATAGTAGGAAATTGAACCTACAGTTCTGAAAAGTAGCTGATAGCAAGCTACTTTTTGCTTTTGTACTAGTTTTGCTTTTTGGTTCTCGCTTTTTCCTAAGGCCACTTGTTTAGCTAATTCTCCCATTGTGTCTAATTGTTTGAACCTTCTTCATATGTGGGAAGGATTTAGTACTGTAAATACTAGATGAATATATGAGATTGGTTGAGTTTTAACTCCCTTTACCTTCTCTGTCTTGCTTATCTCTAGTCTAGCTCACTAGAGTCATGATCAAGGGCCTTTGTGATTGTTCGAGTGGTGATATCTTATCTCACTCCATCTAAAAGAAGAGCTCTAAGATCCGTGGTTGTGATATATGATCCAAGGATCATAGCCTATTTACTTACCTTTACCTTTGCTAGCAAAACCATGACTTCTCCCATTTTCTCTCTTTGCTTCACGACTTGAGATCTCTTCTTTGTTCTTCGCTTTGAGGACTTACAAGTGCATCACTAACTCTTCCTTAATCCAGCATGATCAGTGCACGTCACTTCCCAGACGTCCCCTTAGCTCTTCCTTTCTTCTCGGCAACCCAGTGCACGGAGCTACTACGCGTCGTCTGCCATGGCCTTCTCTCTTCTCCTTCCCACCTAGCGATTACTCATTTATTCACATGGTCATCACTCCTTATCAATTAAAAGGTTACAGGTGTAGAGTTACCGGGGGTTTAATTAGGGAAAATGAGGAGTTGATGGGGCAGTAGCCTAGAAGAAGAGCAATGGGGAAGCTGAGGGG
>NCQV01076628.1:16891-30404 GCA_002740545.1 Lophocereus schottii | reverse complement strand
AAGAGAGTTCTCGAATTCTGAAGAAATAATCTGGAGCGTACAGAGGAACTGCAACGTCGGGGGGAAAATTTATGTGGAGCCCATCTTAAGTTTGGCCCATATCAATAAGTGTAGCTCGTCATAAAAAACGAAGCTGGCCCATATTAATTAAATTAAGCTGGGTTTGCTGTGATAATTTGATAAGCGTCTTACTGAAAACATTCTATCATATGGATGACTAATATAGAACCTAATAAAACCAACACGCGACCCAAAATTCGAACCAAACATTTCATGTCAAAACCATACCCAACCCGGAAGTTCTGCTCCATATTCATAGTTAACCGAAATAAATTTATCGGACTAATAATTGGCTGACTCGAAGTCAACCCCAGCTGAATCACCTGACCCGAACCGAATTATCATTAATCCGAGACATGACACGATGTACTTAATCCGACTTATATTGGTATTAATACCAGTATTAACTTCGTGACAATTTCGTGACAATTTCCTAGTATTAATTTCGTGACAATTTCCTAATATTTCCATGCATGCCATGCTTTTATGGCCTTTCTTTGTGATATGAATATTACCCCATGCAAGTCTTAATTTGTGAGATATAAAGTCCTATGTCTCAATGCTCCTCCAAGCAGCAAGAGTATAAGTGCGCCTAATTAATGACAGTTTNNAGATGTCCACCACTGTATGTATATATGCATTGTTACCTCATCTTCCTGAGAAAGACAATGATTATATACAAACTATTAAATCATAAGTTTTGATCGTGGATTGGTGACCGATGTTCTTAATTAAGTTTCAAATTTATTTCTGAATCTTCCAAAGCCCTAGTTACTGAAAAGATGATAGTTCATGAGTGATTGACTTTCCGGCACCAATGCAAGCTTTATGGCGCGTAGAGATCTCCCAGTGAAATCCAAGGTGAATCTAGCACTTTACAGTATCATCGTAGTCTTTTCAATCATATATGCCTCAAATTTTCCCAACGGCTTCCATATTTAGTTCATGAGCCTTCAAAAAATCCGTTTCTCCAGGAGACTTCGATTTGCACATATTAATACTAGGAAATTGCCACGAAATGATATCCAGAAGAAGCTTCAAGTCGATGGTTGGAGTTCCAAGTCGATGGTTGGAGTTCGAGGACCTGGTTTATCATCAAATGCCATACTCATAAGAGAAATTAGGTGCGTGTATATATGTTAATCTTGTAGTTGTGCCTCTCCTAAGGCTTGACATTGTAATATAGATGCCAAAATAAAATATTAATACTTCAATGGAATCTCTCAAAGTAAGACCTTATTATAAAATGTGATCTAAAAGTTATGTCGATGTGCATATAGCATGCGGAAGGGTCGAGTTGCACAATAAATATGACTCTGATTCATTCAAAATTCTTCTTCTATAGCAAGTCAATCTCTAATTTTTGTACTTAGCATGTAGTACTGCAAAGTCTACCATTTCTTGGTTGTTCTGTTCAATGATCAGATGGCTGGGAAGTACTGCTAGAAAATTTTTAATTTAAAAGCGAGTTGGGGAGGATATAATGTGCAGAGTTGTGGCATCCATGAACAAGGAAAAGAACGCGGTCAAGAAGCTGCACGACACCATCATCAATGATGCTACCGCTAATAGTCTTCTATTGAATTTTTCTCTATTAAGGCATCGTAATCAGAAGGGGTAACAGTGTTGTTGCTCACTCATTACCTTTTCATAGGTAGAGGATTGTCCACCATTTCAGTTGGATGCTATTCTAAAGGAGACGTATGAATGATTTCTTTCTTCGTTTTGTTCAAAAGAAAAACGAAAATGCTCTTCCACACATTCTTTTTTCTTGCCCTTTGGCTACTGCCTACAACCCTGGCCATGACGGTTGCCACCATGGTCACTGCACTGAGCACCACGAAGCCTGGATGTCCTCGCAAGTGTGGGGATGTCACCATCCCATACCCATTTGGCGTCGGGTTGAAGCCGGGCTGCTCCATAAGTCCAATGTATGACATCATTTGCAATACATCTTTTACTCCACCTAAGCCCTTCATCCAGACAGAAACAGGAGCGATTGAGGTCTTTGACATATCAGAGACCGGAGTGCGTGTTGCTACACCCCTTGCCTCCGGGTGCTATGGCCCTGCAGGGGATACGATCTCTAATAGCCCGGGAAAATTGTCATTAATTGGCACCCCATACACCATTTCAGGTAGGGACGGGTATCAGAGAGTTAAGGGTGACAAGTACTAAATATTCACAGTGATCAACTACTGTCATCTCTCAAACTAACTAGCTGAGTGGATGAGTACGCTTTTTAGCATATAAAGATCAACAAAGGTTTGTTGTCATGTTATTAAGTCTTGGACTTAATCAAAATTTCTGGTCTTTTGATTTCAGGCACTGCAAACAAGTTCGTTGTGATGGGTTGCGATGAACTAGCCTTTATTGCACAGTTCGATGTCCAAAAGTACTTTGGTGGGTGCTTGTCTGTCTGTTCTAGGAAGGATGATATTTCAGATGGGCCTTGTTCAGGCATTGGGTGTTGCCAAACGCTTATTCCTAAAGGAATGCGAACGTATGTGTCCTCTGTACGTAGCTTTAACAATCACACCAATGTTTGGTTCTTCAACAAATGTGGCTATTCATTCTTAGCTGAGGAAGACCGGTTCACATTTCGGGGCGTTAGAGATCTCATGGACGAGTCCTTCGGGAATACAACTATCAATAATGTTCCTCTGGTGCTCGAGTGGGGGATGGTAAATGGCACCTGCGAGCCTGCTTCTGAAAAAGAAGACCTGGTGAACTATGCATGCCAGGGGAATACTAGTTGCTCCAATTTGGACACGGGTGTTGGAGGATACCGTTGCACTTGCTTGCCAGGTTATGAGGGCAATCCTTATCTAGTTCCTGGTTGCACTGGTAAATATTTTTAATTCCCATCCTCTAAATTTTGCTGGTTTTTGGTAAGTCTGATCTAGTGATGGATAATTTACTTGCAATACCTCTAGGTGTAGTGCTGGACTATGCCAAATGGACTACTAACTAGTTGTCTGCTTTGCACAACTGTACATCAGATTTGACATATAAAGACAGCTGCATTTTGACCTGAGTGTTCGGATTGACCTGATAAGAACCCCGAGCTGAACCAAATTTGCTAGGCCTGTGACAGTTGCATTTCCTCGACAAACTATTGGACTAACCGGCAACACAATATATGACATGGACCTAGAATGTCTGAACCGCAATAGTACTCAACCCACCTGTTCTCATGCATTTCTATACAAGAAGAAAAAGGTCTGCGAGGAACTTCCATGTATTGATCATGGGGTGGCTGGGTTGATTTGACAGACGTAGACGAATGTGCTAGTCCGGACTTAAACAATTGTACAAGTGTATGCAGCAACATTCCTGGAGGTTATCATTGCAGCTGCCCACATGGATATCGTGGTGATGGAATGAAAAATGGGACTGGCTGCATAGAAGGTTTCCCTGTTTTGAAGTTCGCTCTAGGTATTTATGTTCTTAATCTACAATCCTCTATGAAACTATTTTCCACAACTTAAAAGTTCTTCCTTTTGTTTTATGTGTCGAGGTATTGTGATTTATATGTAGCATTACATCTAACACTGGCAAAACTTATCTATGATCTAATTGCCTAACCAAAAGTGACTTGTATAAAATTAGGCTTACCAGCAATCAGAATAAAGATGACCTAATTGGCCTAGATCTGATTTAATTCTTGAAAAACATGGTTATATTTGATTGGCATGTTTACCAGTCAAACTAATCCATTGCCAAACATGACCTGAACTCAATATATATAACCTGACTCATTCCGCTCAATCTGTCCATCCAGTCTTGAAATTTTACCAATGATCCGAATGACCCATTTGCCATGCCCTTTCCCCGGCAGATTCTTGAGGTCAGCAGCATATAAATGAGACGTTAATTCATTTTTTTGAGCTGGTGGCTTCAATTACAGGCATTAGCTGCAGTTTCTTAGTAGCAGCTATTGGTGTAAGTTGGGTTTACTTGACCATCAAGAAGAGAAACCTCGTCAAAATGAAGGAGAGATTCTTCAACCAGAATGGTGGTTTACTGCTAAAGCAAAAACTTGCTTCTGGAGAGCAGAGTCTGGAGTCTGTGAGAATATTTTCTTCTACAGAGCTAAAAGAAGCCACAAACAATTTTTCTGATGATAACATTGTAGGTAAAGGGGGTTATGGTGTAGTGTACAAAGGAATTCTTCCTAACAATCGAGTGGTTGCGATTAAGAAGTCGAAGATTTCAGATGAGAGTCAAATAGAGCAGTTCATCAATGAAGTTGTGATCCTTACCCAAATCAATCATCGGAATGTGGTCAAACTCTTAGGATGTTGTTTGGAGACGGAGGTGCCTCTGTTGGTGTATGAGTTCATCTCAAATGGCACTCTTTTTAGTCATATTCATAGCAAAGAGAGCGCATCTTGGCTTTCATGGGGTAACTGTCTAAGAATAGCCACTGAGGCTGCTAATGCACTTGCTTACCTTCACTCCGCAGCTTCTACACCCATCATTCACCGGGATGTGAAGTCCGCCAACATATTGTTGGATGATAGCTACACTGCAAAAATATCTGATTTTGGAGCCTCAAGACTCATCCCCTTGGACCAGACGCGTCTAAACACCCTCGTTGAAGGAACCCTAGGATACCTTGACCCAGAGTATTTCCAAACAGGCAACCTAAACGAAAAGAGCGATGTCTACAGTTTTGGAGTTGTCCTTGCAGAACTTCTGACATGGAAAACACCACTTGTTCCAGTGAAGAATGAGAAGAATCTAGCAACATACTTCATCGTGTCAGTTAAACAAGGTCGTTTGCCTGAAATACTTGAGCCTCAATTGTTGAGAGAGGCTACTAGCGAGCAACTCAATGTTGTAGCTGAGCTTGTCAAGAAATGTCTTAACTTAAAAGGTGAAGACAGACCGACGATGAAAGATGTGGCAGCTGAGCTAGAAGGGGTAAGAAAGGTCTCAAACAACCCATTTTCGAGTGGTAAGCATGCAGAGACACGGAGCTTGGTTAAGGGGCAAGGAGACCTCTATCCTGTACCACCTGTGAGTTCCTCGACCTTCACGAGTTCTAGTGAAGATGGCACAGGACAATGTAGCTATTAGCTGGAGCCCTGATCCGCACCCAGTGCCCCCATATTTACCCCACTGACCCTTCCTGGTTGGGGAGCCGCTGGTAGGCTGCTTCACCTTCCAAATTCTCCCCCTTCCTTGAACTACCCTTTCTAAATATATGGCATGAGCAGGCTTGTTAATAAGTATCATAGTCCAATAATGTGCGTCACTTGTCTTAACTAACTAAGTTTCTGAGAGTTGTTATCAGATATTTGGGTTCATAACTAGCATAGATCGATTTTTGCGTCTGATTTATGAAGACAAAAAAATGTGTATTGAGCATATCACGACTTTCTGATTTTCTCTTCTTCATTTTAATTACAAATATTTTGGTTCATTATGTATGTTCGCAGCTAGAGAGAAATTGAATTTCTTGTAATTGTTGTAGTGAAGGATCTTCTTGTCACTTACAAATTCATATTTAAATCTTGCTTATCTAACTCTTTTACACCCCAAAAAAAGGAAAAAATCATCGAGTAATAATTAACTAGTTTACAATTCGGTTGTCAACCTGAAGTGGGGCTAAGTAGTAACGGGTTGTAGGACTGAACAAATATAGTCATTCGCACTCTTAAAATTGCTTTGATTATAGCTCTGATTTTAAATTACAAAGGAGAGGAGAAGCCGTGATAAATAATAACATATGCAATATTTTAGATATTTGGGCCTCTGTTATTTTTTGTTTAGAAAGTTTTTGAGCATGATGAAAAAAAAAATGTGAGACTACAAATAATTTTAAATTCAACTTATATATTTTTTTTTTTAAGTTTAAAAATCTAGTTCTTAATTATCCGAAAAAATTAAATAGGGCCTCCTTTTTACAAAAATGGCCATTTATTTTCAAATTGCCCAAAATTATATCTCTCTAGTCCAAGCAATGGCATATATAGTTTTGATAGTCAACGCCTAGCGAAGGGAATCATCCGTGCTTTGACATGTAGGTGAATGGAATGGCCTCTTAAATGAATTTGCACATGGTTAGCATATGATAAGGATATAAACGCGGAATGACCTCTTAAATGGATATGACAAATAGACACCATGCCAAAAATTAAAATATTTCTATGGCAATTATGTCACCAGGCAATCCCTATTCGAGGCATCCTGCTTAGAACGGGTATTAATTTAGATTCAGTTTGTCTAAACTACCTGAATGAAATTGAATTAATTGAGCATCTTGTAAGTGAATGCCAGGTAGCCATAAAAGTCTGGGAACTAGCTGATACCCACAGTTGGTTCCCAATTCAATTTTCACCTTTGGGATGTTAGGAGATGAGTGATGCTCTTAATAAGCTAAGGAGTTCTCGTAACCCAAAGATGTTACAAAAATTCTCTTTCCTTGCCTGCAGCATTTGGAAAGAGAGAAATGCAATAGTATTTGATAATCAAATTTTCAATCCCATCAGATGTCTAATCAAGGCCAAAAAGGCATATGTCAAATGGAGAATTCGAACTTGCATGTCGGACGATACTTCTCAAAGGGACCCTCTTCCCCCCCGCTAAACCCTTTCATCTTGTTCGTTGGCACCCACCACCCCCATGATTCATCAAAATCAATTTCGATGGATCTTTCATCAAGTCAGCAGCTAGAGGATACATTATATGAGACTGGACTGGTAAAGTTATTAAAACAGGAGCAGCAAATTATGGGCACTCGTCAATTACGGTTGTAGAAGCAAGAGCCCTGCGAGATGGAGTCAAAGCAGCTAATCAGGCTGGATTTCGTAAACTCTGCATTGAAGGCGATAATTGCACAGTAATCTAGGCACTACAAGGTAAAAGCAGTGTACCTTGGAAAATTTCTGCAATTCTTGAAGACGTCCAAGCATGGATTCTACAAGCTACTCACGTTCAAATTAAACATATATTTCGAGAGGCAAACATTAGGGGTGTGCAAAACCGGTTAACCGGAGTTTCGGTTAACCGAAAGTCGGTTAACCGATTTTTTGGTTCAAAAAAATTTCAAACCGTAACCGAACCAAAAATTTCGGTTAACCGTTTTTCGGTTAACCAAAAATTTCAATTCGTCCAAAACCCGAACCGTAACCGAACCGAACCGAAAATTTCGGTTAACCGGTTTTTCGGTTCGATTACTGGTTAACCGTTTACAAATAATAAAAAACTTATGCTTTCTTATCTAAATTTGTCATTCTTTTATGTTTAAATTCTTTTTATAAAAATTAAACTTTGGTTACCATTTATAAATAATAAAGAAGTGCACTTTCTTACAAATTTTTTTTATTTTTTGTGTATAATTTTTTTAAAAAAATAAAGTTATTTTTGGTTCGGTTAACCGAATTTCAAATAATCCGAACCGTAACCGAACCGAAAACCGAAAAAACTTTTCGGTTCGGTTAACCGAACCGACTTTGTTGAAAAATTTGTTCGGTTAACCGGTTTTTCGATTCGGTTTTTTCGGTTCAGTTCTCAATTTCGAATTTTTTTGCACACCCCTAGCAAACATGGCTGCTGATTGGCTTTTCAAATTTGGTCACACTATCACGGATAATTTCTCTTCAAATGATTGCATTTCCCCTGCACTAAGTGCTATTCTAGCAACGGATGTAATTAGGTGTACTTTTGTGAGAAGAGGCACCTAACATAGGATGTTTTCTATTTTTACCTTTGTTAAAAAAAAAATCTAGGTGAATGGATAATGTTGGTTGGATTGGTGATACTAATCCAAGCATATTATACACTTTTTCTTGGACAATATGTTGTCATGGATTTCCAAAGCTCGCCAGGTGGTAGTAATGATGTGATGCTGCACTCTGGGTTAGGTACTTAGTTTATTTCGATTTAACAATGACTGCGAAATTTTGTTAGAGTGTGAAATGTGGCATTGATAATTATTGTTTAATATCCTCATGTGAAGTTTGAATTGTAGCTCAAACTTGGATTATATATTTTGCTAATTAAAACTTTGGGAAATTATAATATATGCATATGCTTGTCAAAAAAACTGAAATCAAAACTTTATTGTGTATGTTTTGTTAGGTGATCTATTTTAAAATATGACAATCGTAAATCATAATACAATGCATTATCATGTGAAGGAGAAAAACAGGGGTACTGAACAGAGGGCACAAAATCAAACCAGAGGGAAGGATATGAAGAATCAAAGCAAAAAAGTACTATTGTGTCACTTACATAATTGCAATCATTCAAATTTGACTAGAGCTTGTGTTAAAGTATACTTTCAATTATGAGTTTAAACTTTTATTTGAGCCAATTTTTGAGATAATGTCATATATCTTCTATGTGATAAATTTTATATTCGAATTTCAACAACTCTTATATTGATTATTGTACAATATAAAATTTTAAAGGCTCGTTATCTTTTTCTTTTTTTTGTGGTACATGCATAAACTACTCTTTGAAATAAGTATAGATGATGTGCTGAATAGTGAATAATAATTACATAATATACCTCATTTATTCTATTGCTATGTTTAGATCTCAAACCCAAAAAAAAAGAAAAAAAGAAGTAGAAAAGATAATATACTCTTCGAGATAATTGTTGCCAATTAATTGTCAGTATATGATGGGTATCCACCACAACAACCCTATATTAAAATTGTCAGCAATATTTCGCCGGGGGGGAGGGGGTGGGAATAAATTGTCTGCCCTTGCTCAGTAAGATTCACATTATCCATAAATTGACCCCAAAAAAAAAAAAAAAATGCAAGTACTGCAAAACCATTGGAGCATGGCGCCAATGGTCTCACATTTTCCACTGGCAAAAGTTGGCCTTACTTTATTCGTCTTCATCCAATCCCTAATTTACATCTGTCTTTTTCCCTCTCGATCTTGTAAAATCACCCTCTTTTAAGTTCTCAATTCTCATTTTCCCATCTTCAGTTTCAGATTCCCTTATCATCGGTCAACAGTTCATCTTTTATCTATGAGAGAAGCTCTCTGTAAGATAACTTCGCTTTGTCTGTGAGAGCAATCTTCTTTAATTTTGGTTGTTTGAATCTTCTCTTTTCATTTTGTCCGCCATCTGTTTGAGGAAAAGCCTGAAAGAAGCTAAGATCGCCAATACCCAGTTTAGAGTCTTGTCTGAATTCAGCAAATTCAGAACTTTTTAGGGCTTGTGCTTGTGTTTGAAGAGGAATTATTAGGGTTTTTTTTTTTAAGATGAGTCCAGGTGCAGCTGAGGAGGAATCAAGGGAAATCAGGTTGCCAGCTGATGTGGATTGGGACATGCTTGACAAGTCCAGATTCTTCGTTTTTGGAGCCGCCCTTTTCTCCGGCGTCTCTGCTGCTCTTTACCCTGCTATCGTGTTGAAAACACGACAGCAAGTGCAACCAGCTCCGATACCATGTTGCAGAATGGCTTTCATGATGCTCCGTCATGAAGGCCCTCATGCCTTTTTCAGAGGCCTTGGGACCTCATTGACGGGCACCATCCCGGCACGTGCCCTATACATGACTGCCCTTGAGGTTACCAAAAGTAATGTTGGGACAGCCAGCCTTAGGTTTGGGTTCTCGGAGGCCTCAGCAATAACCATTGCCAATGCTGCTGCGGGCTTAAGTGCTTCCATGGCTGCCCAGCTTGTTTGGACCCCAGTTGATGTTGTGAGCCAGAGGCTTATGGTTCAAGGCAGTCTTGCAAAAAGTGGGTTTTCAAGCTTGCCCAGTTCAAATTACATTAATGGGTTTGATGCATTCAGGAAGATTTTGTGTCTGGATGGGATTAGAGGGTTATACAGGGGATTCAGCATCTCCACTTTGACATATGCACCCTCTAGTGCTGTTTGGTGGGGTACTTATTCAATTGCTCACAGGCTAATTTGGGATGGGATTGGATGTTACAAATGCAAATGGAAGAAAGGCACCAAGAATTGTGAAAATGGAAGGGTTTTAGAGCCAAATCCTCTGTGTTTGCTGGGTGTCCAAGGGGTAAGTGCAGCATTAGCTAGTGGTGCTTCAGCCTTGATGACCATGCCTCTTGACACCATCAAGACAAGGCTTCAAGTGTTGGATGGAGAGACGAGTGCGGCAGGGCGAAGACGGAGTGTGATGCAAACATTGAGGGATTTGGTCAAAGAAGGAGGCCTTGCAGCTTGCTATAGAGGGTTGGGGCCAAGGTGGGCTTCAATGTCTATGTCAGCTGCTACCATGGTCACTACTTATGAGTTGCTTAAGAGGATGTCTACCAAGCATCAAGAGAATTTGGCTTGATTATTTTAGTGGTTTTAGGCTTCGTTTGCTTCTTCTTCCAATTTTTGTGAAAGAACAGCGGAAAAAAGGAATCAAAAGCTTGAATTTAATCATTTTGAAGTTTGTTTCTGGTTAGGCAGGATGTTGTGAATAGCTTAGATTATTGTAAATAGTGTGGGAAGTGTGTTTTATGCAAACAAAGTCTGGTGTACATATGAAATTCAACTTGTAATCATAGCGGTGATCCATGTTTCCTGTCCATTGCCTTTGAGTTTCCTGGTATATTATGCTGTCCTTGTGAGGGCGCTGTTCTTTTCCATGGTTAAAACAAGCGGTTAGCAGTAGACGTGGATAACGACAGTTAGCATTAGCGGTTAGGAGCAGTTAGTCTTCAAAATTATGCGTTTGAGGCTATCAGATACTTGAAGACAGCTAGCAATTAACAGCAATTAGGAGTGGTTAAATATAGCAGTTAGCAGTTACCATTAGTGTTTAGGGGTGGTTAGCGATCGTAAAACTAAGAAATGAGCAAACCTTTAAATCTGTATTTTGTATTAATTACTATGCATGTTTTAATCGTGTTATTTATAATAGCTGATAACACCTAGATAGTTAAGGTGTATCCAATGCTTTGCCATTAGTCCGGCTTGACTAATTGGTTCCCACTGCATGGGACCATATCTATACATTATTAAGAATTGTCATTGTAATTGCAAGTGAAATAAACTGACTGTTTACCATAGTAAACACCTAATTTTTCTCAAGATTGTTTTCTTAATGACTAATTGATTACTACACCTTAAGCAAATCACTGCCAATGGCATTTGACCTGTTCACTAATGACTAATCCGCCATTGGTTTTTGTCCTTGTCATGGAGGTTCAAGATAGAGATGTCGTGGGCATTGGATGTACCCTTTTTGTTTTAAAAACTCATTGCTGACAATCTGAAAGATATTGCCGTAGGAGAGGATTAGGGTTAATATTAATATCCATTCGCCTATCATAGTAAATATTCTGTAGGATTTGAACTGGCAAGAGGATCGATCGATACTCAAACTACACTTTTTTTCGATTAATAGATGCCAATGGTACGGGGACAACCAAATAACGAGCGAAAAACAAAGAAAACTGCCGAGAACAAACAAGCAAAAACAAAACTAACAATGAGGACGGCAAGACATAACAAACGGAGAAGCTCATGAAAGACTTTACATAATTCCTAGAAAAACAGGATTGGAATTGAGGCAAAGTTCCTGGCTAGATCCTCAGTAGTGTACTCAAACTACACTTTACTCTATATATTGCTTTCTTAGAAAATTTCAATTCCTTATAAAAATGTTGGGAGTATCTGGTGTGAGGAGAGAGGAAACAAGCACAAGTTTGGGAGATTCATGTGTGATACAAAATCATGCAAAAGGGACATAAAATAAAAAACAAGGGTCTTTATTTACATGTTTAATAGAAAGTTAGAGGTTGAGCACTACCTAATGTGATAAAGATAGCCTAATATGATACGATACTCGGATTGATTAGGCCAAAACACTTTTTAATTGAATGATTAGTCTCTTTTGACGAAGTAATTACTTTTGTCACCTTTTAATTAGTTCTATTATAACACCATTAGAATTATACAGTACTGTTTTTGTTGGCCACGTATGTGATAGCTTATACGATGTGAACATTAATAGTTAGAAGTTTAATTATGATAACCTATCAAAAATTGAAAGTGAAGGTGTCAATTTCATATGAATTGGGTATTTAAACAATCAAGCTATGCATATATAAGTGAAGTGCGATTCCAACTCAAAATCAATTGGTTATAGGTGGATTAACCCTGTATGCATGCTTAAGACTCTTGTATTTTCACGGTATCATATGTGGGCTGCTGACAAGCCCTAATATGTGGCACGAAGCAATGCGAGCAAAAAAAGACCGAGTAATTTTATCCTAATATCATCTTGAATTTCATATGAATTAGGCCTCTAAACAACAGAGCTATGTTTATAAGTCAAGTATGATTCAAACTCAAAACTAATCAACAGTCGGTGAAGTAACTCTTTAACTTTGTGTATGTGGTCAAGACCTTCTTTACTTTCAATCTAAGGGAGTACCCAATGTTATATTCTGGATAAAAGGCACTCTGACTACTAAGTTTCAACAGTCAATTTAAATCCTGGCTGAGATGACACGGCAAAATTGATTGGTTCAGGTGCTCAATTCCAATTAGTTCTATATATTAGTATCCCTTTTTCTCTCTCTAGGTATCAAACACAATATATTTTCACTGTGTCTAAATTTAGTCTTCGCTACAGCTAAAAGGAGACTATCAATATAGGCTGGTTCAAATAATTTGACGTTTGTTACCCATAAATAAGGTCTCCTGTTCAATTCTTATGAATAAAGAAAAATCTGTGATAGGAGATTTCATTTCTTTATAGGTCAATAATAATTCGACTTTTGTAACATAGATATCCAAATATCCCAAAAATAGAAAGAAATAGACCCCAAAAAAGGAAAATCTAATCTAATATAATAAATTTGAAGAAAAAAAAAGGTCTCTCTAAAAATACGAACTAAATAAATAAATAAGTTTCGTGCTACGAGCCTATGGCCAACATGCATGGGGGCAAAAACAACTAGCACCACTTTACCGAAGTCAGCCCATTGGTGACGAAACCGGGGGCGGCGTAACCGTGTAACTGTGAACCTCCAATTGTATCAAACACCTGACTTGAGTGAGCAACTCAGGAACTCACCGACTCTAAGCCCGCGTCTCTGAGCCCATCAAATATGGGCCTCCAGAGGGTTGTAAATTACCTTCAATGATCATGCAAGCTTTCGATCACTCCTCCAATGCATCTGGATTGGAGGCAAACAAGGATAGATCACACATAAATACATAATCCTGTTAACATCACCCAGATGATAAATGAACTTTAAAATGCTTTACATAAAATTTGTCGTGTAGAAGGACCATGTAAAATTTTGAGATTGACTTTATTTATGTTACCAATGACTACTCAAAAGTCTCAAATAGCTAAATTGATGAACATTAGGCACATTACTAATGATTATCTATTAACATCATTAAATTTTTAGAACATCCCAACATTAATTAAAATTTCAATTTGTGCTGTAACTAATCCAACTTTGAATTTGTCGGAGCAAGGCTGCCTACATTTTCTAACCTAC
>NCQV01076627.1:20366-30746 GCA_002740545.1 Lophocereus schottii | reverse complement strand
GGCACTTTATGGTTGGTCCATTTTTTTACACGTGACATCATCTGATTTGTCGTAGAATTTTTTGGCTTCTACAGAGGGTAAACGAAGTCATACAAGTGCAGGAATCGAGTGTTTCGAGAAGAGAGTTGTAGGAATTATATATGAGTTTCTAAGCTTGACAGTTGAGAAAATGATGGACGTTGAAAGATTTGCCCACTTCAGGAAGGACTTAGGCACCGAAGTAAATGTGCATGAACTTTTGTTAAAACACCCTGGCATATTCTATATCTCTACAAAAGGGAACACTCAGACAGTTCTTCTTGGAGAAGCATATAACAAAGGCTGTTTAAGTGATCCCAACCATATCTACGTTGTTCGGGGGAAAATACTGGACCTCATGTTGCTTGGTCGTTGTAACACTAAGGAATTGAAATCTGAACGAGCAAGTGGCGGCAATAGAACAGATATAGTAGCTAATAAGAGTATGGATGGTACTGGAGATGGAGAATGGATCCTTCCACTGTTAGAGGGTTCGGATGACTGAATCGATCTTGTACCGATGAGAATGTAGTTACCTTTTTGACAGCTCAATCTAGTTATCTCATAGCATACACACATTATCAAGTTGAGGTGACACTCATCAGTGATCATTTTGGCATCTTGTCTATGAAATCTTCATGCTGCTATCTCTAATTTAAAGTTCAAAGTCTATTATAGTTTAGTACTTTAATTGATCTCAATTTACTATTCAATCCTTAATTTCTATATTAATTTTTTACAATCTATTTATGAATTTCATTTATTTACTTTGTGGATTTAATTTCAACTCTGGATCAAAGTATATAAATATTTCAAAAAGATAGTTCTTTATTAACCTCAGTAGTTCAACTTATTAATTAATCCTTTAGGTTGAGGTTAATTTACTTTTTCAGTTTTACTTTATGAGTTTAATTTGCCGATTTTAATTCTAAAGTTGTTTAATTTGCGGTTTAATTTAAATTAAAACTCAAAATACATAGATATTTCAAAGGGAGAATTAAACAATCATCATTCTATTCAAATTCTAAATTTGAAAACTCATTATTGAAAAAAGAAAGTGTGGACGGTATTACTCAACTGCTCATTTGCCAGATCAAACAATAGGATTAAAGTCTTGCTCTCTTCATTCATAAATAAGTATTTATTGATTTGTTCCAATCTTTTCTAGTCTTCACTGGTCCTTATCACTCATTCAAAAAAAAATCCGAATCGTTTCTAGTCCTTGTTTTTCAACTTCACCATCAAAACTAAACCTAAAAACCAATATAGAAAATCAAAACCAAATCCATTACATACATACAGATGACGTTCAGGCAGGAATCACATTTAGCACAAAGATTGAAGTAAATTAGAACAAGTTGAGCGAAAAGCTACGACAGTCAACATCCTTTCCATTAGTTGCTCTCACATGTGGGCAAGAAGAAAACAAACAGGGGGAGGGGATCGACAATTACCAAGCTTGTAGACCAACGCCGTACCGTCGGAGAGATACGAGCCTGCCTGTTGAGCGCAACACCGTCAAAATCCGGCCAGAGCCCACCCAAATCCGGCACCGTCGAAATCGTGCGAAATCCAAAGCGAAGATGTGAGAGTTTGTTGAGGTGCCCAGTTAGAGAGAGTCACAGACCGAAGATTTGAGGGGGCAAGCAAGACTGGAACCGCCGGCAACAGCCCACAAGCGCGCGAAATCTGGCTGATGGAGCAGTCGGTCGTTCGAACTGAGAGAAGCTAGAGAAAGAAGGGATGAGGGGAGGAGAGAGAATCAGGTGGGAAGTGATTTTTCTCTCAGCAACACAACCCCCCTAGGCTTAGTCTTCAGAAAATAAAAAAAGAAAACTGATAATTAATTTTAACCATTAGACTTAAATGGAGGGTTGTGATAAAAAGTTCTCACCAAAGAGAAGAGATCTTACCTAAAGAAGGGATCTCACTTAAACCCTTCCCTATATATATATATATATATATATATATATATATATATATATATATATATATATTCCATATTGTGAGGAATCCTAATCAATATGTTACTTAACTTGAAAAATTGGTCACCTTCTCTTCTTCTATTTTGGATCCCCGACAAGAAATATGCGGTCTGACTCAGAGGCACTTTCAGGAAACCAGACAGTTCCATTTCTCCAAGTCAACGCTAGTGAAAGCGCAAAAAGAAAAAGAGTGTGCGAATGTTCCGCCTTTCTTTCTGTTCCTGGTGTTCCAAAGGGCTAGTTTTCCGGAGCCTTTTCTGCTCTTCTTCAACTTGAACTTGGGTTTACTCAAAAATCACAAGGAGGCCTCAATTAGACACATGTTGAACTTCACCGGACATCGCCGATTCACAAGTTAATCGACAGTTCGGCATTACGAGAAAGGCAAACACAAAATACGTACAATAACAGCAGACAGCAGTTGTGCCCTTTAGAACAGCCCTGCTGGTTGTGCTCTGGAGTTGCTACTGGTCAGCAGGAAGGTTCAGACAATATCAGATTCTTCATGCCAAGTTGAGGGGATAAAAGAATTCAACAGGCATTACTGATAATATGCCCAAAACTCATCTTCGGATGCAGGAGTACCTGTTCAGGCATATGCTGAATCTGAACTGATGTTCACAACTCCAAATGGTGCTCAGATTCTCAGCCTTCATCTGAAGGATAAACCTTTTCCGTCTTGTGTGAATTGCGTAACCTGCTAATACGTCAGACAGATCGCCTAGTTCACTGAATTAACATAATCCAATGATTCTATGTTCTCTGCGAAGCAATATACCACTACCCACCAGCATATCTGCCTTCACCGCCATTTTCTGCATCTCATTAGACTACATTTCTCCTTCACATTCTTCTTGATCTCTATACGTAAGGCTTCTCGATCTCCTATCCATTACATAATTTGTCTCCCAGAGAAATCCTGTTTATCTCCAATGATCAAATCAGGCACCAAGAGGTCCAACATATGACTTACCCACAAGAGTACCAAAACCTTTTGGATACATCAACATTCCTTCCTGAAAGAGTGCAACACCATTCCTAAATAGAAACCACAACTCAATCAAAGAGTGCAGAAACATAACCCAAGACTGTGCATGACAAATAGGCACTCCAGACTTTTGCCATCTTCTCCCCCAGCAAGCCCCCCTGGTGAAAAAAGTTGGAGAGTGAGATGAACCTTTATTGCACAGAATATTTAACTTCCAAAAGAAGAGAGACTACCATTAACAAAGTGAAGTATTGTCCAAAAGCACTCGATGAGTTACATGCGCAAGCCTCAAAACAACCTAAAGCCCTTTGCAAAGATCGCATAAACTAAAAAGAAACCAGGTTTAAGTATTTAATCATAAGGGACACATCAATTACATCAGTTCAGCATGAAAGCCTGTCACAAAAATGCTAACTATATCCAACTCAACATACAAAAGTAATGCTTTGTACAAGCACCTTTGATGTGAGCACCAACTAGCAAACTTGGTAGAATCCTTAGGATTGTTACTAGTGACCAGTGTTCAAATCCCACGTGTATTGACCTTAGCACCTCATATGCATCCAACACCCACAAAAAAAAAAAAGGTCAACAAAGAAGTTCATGCAAGCACTTATGATCAAGAGGGCTTTTCTAGCTCCCCACAATACTGAAAATAGATAGAACATCGGAACAATTAGAGGCGCACGAGCGTTCAAGCTTAATCACTCATTAAGCTTGCTAATGTGAAAGGCACTTGCAGGAAGAGTACTTTCATTTGCTTTGTTGTCCAAGAAAACCTTCGGGTGGACAATGCAGTTCATTTGCTTGCTAATGTGCATATTGATCGTAAGTCCGACAGCGAAAAAAGAACAGCACTAATAGATAGGTTTTATGACTGGCTTCCAGTCTAAGGACTGAACACTGCAGACGGGATTAATCGGAATAATTAGATGATCACAGCCTACAGAAGAACAGTTTTACAACTGGCTTCTGGTCTAAGAACTGAAATTTGCAGAGCAAAAAAACAAAAAAAAGTTCAGTTTAGGTAATCTACTCAGAACTGTTCCAAATCTGTCAGCAGGAATGTCTAAGTTACAGCAATTGGTAGCACAGATGACAGTTTTGTTTAAGCAATGAAGACCTTGACCCATGCAAAGAAGAACCTGAGGAGCTGCAAGATAAGAAGACAAGATCCCCCATAGCAATATGAGTAATTATAGCATATTATCGTATTGACGTGAGGAGGACATGGCTCAGGATAGGAAGTTGTGGCGGGATAGGATTAGAGTCTCTGATTGTCGGGTTCCAGCCGAGTAGAGGGTAGTCTCTTCGGTGAGGTGGGGCGGGTAGGGTTGTAGTGTGCTTGTTTGCAGGTCTTGCGCCCCGAGATGTGACGGCTTCTGGTGTCCCTGGTGGATTGAGGTTTGTCTATACTCCTTGTTTATTTGTGCTCTTCGACTCTTTTTCTCCTCCCTGGTTTCGGTTCTCTTTAAACCTTTTTCAAAAATTGTTTTTGTGGGTCTTAAGGAATCAACCTCTCTACGGGTAGAAATACCGGTAGGGGTAAGGTTGCCTACAACTGGATCTCCCCAGACCCCGTGAAATCGGGACCCACACTGGGAGTTGTTGTTGTTGTTGTTGTTGTTGATGTGAGCATGGATGAAGCTACCTCACTTTGAATCTTTGTGGCCGTAAGACACTTCCTAGGAATGTAAGATAAACATTGTAGAAAGGAAGAAAGTCTCAGAACTTCAACGTTCCCAAATCCTTTAGCTCCATGAAGTTAAATTATTAAACAGTTAATTTTGGTCCTCATGAGAAAGTGCATAGAACATCACTTGAATTTTGGAAGAATTTGAATTTTAACAATGAAGATGAATGTTTATCAACAAGTCTGAATCTATCCACAAGCCATACTCAAGTCTATTTTCAAATACTTCACAATACTCACTCATATGCCAGATTTGCACGATCAGCGGCCAAACTTCATTACTGCCCTCCCCGCTTTCTACTTTACTTAGGCCCTTCCTGCGGTTCAAAAGACAAGGTCATTCTATTTCTAGTAATTGAGATATTTACTAGACCGTGAAAGAAACAAAGGGGGAAACTAGTTGTTCACTTGTTCTAGGATTTGTCACATTCACTAAACCAGAACATAGACAACGACATCAATACAGCAGCTGGAACGTCGTCAACTTTCAGCTTGATTACATATGCTCCTCATTTACTCAATAAATGTACAAGCAACCTTGACTAAGGCAGACCTGTGGATACAATAAAAAGATTATGTGCACCAACATCTGTGAAAGCTTCTCATGATTTGGCAATTGATTCATCACCGTAATTGCAAAATAAAAAGAATGCCAAGTAATATCACAGGGTGCCTAATGAGAGACCAACTAAAACCTGAAGCGGAAGAAGAGGCCACACATGTTCACTGCTAGAATATTGAATAGTTCCCTTAAAAACTTGAACACCAAAACCCTCCTTCTCGCGGTTACTCCTTCCATCCTTGAATGAGGAATTGAGGACCACAAGAAAAATGACTTTCACAAGAGCTCCCTCCGAATTTAATCCCAGTACCACCATTCAAAGAGCTTCATACATTTATTATGATAAAATCACACCTCAAAATGAGAAGTTCTCTAACGAAACATTAGGCAACTTCCTGTGACATAAGTACATAACTAGTCCATAACTCACAATCCACCATCCCCATGAATTGGACATACCAATTGCATTCAGCTTAATAATTGATGGAAATTTTGGTACTTCAGAATAAAAGGATCAACATCGGATCAGAAAGATGTGATCCTCAGAACATAATTAGCTTAAAAGCTACCATCAATACAACCCACAAATAAATCAGAACAAACTCCAACAAAGAAATGCGAATAAGCCAAACATGTCCATAATTGATTCAAAGTTCAAGAAAACAAGTGCTTAAAATACCTATCTACCCACCAAGACCTCACTCCCACAAACACCAAACCTAGCATTTCAGCAACAGCCATCAAAACCCACTCTCAGAATTGCAATTAAAACAAAGCGCATCACAACATAAGAGAGAAGGAGAAGCAGAACCACAAAGGCATTAGACTAGGACTCTGAATTCGACGGAGTAGACGAAGAGGGCTGCGTTGTTCTCCCTCTGAGCTCCTTGACAAGAGCAGCGAGAGCTTCGGGGTTGAAGCCCAAGTCACAGAGGGCAATGAGGAGAGAGAGTGTGTGACGATCGAGGCCAGTGTCAAGAATGTTCGACATGTGAAATGCCAAGTCCAATGACTCTTTCGCTGTTCGCGCTGCTTCCGATTCCATGTCTGCGTGAGCCTTGAGTTGATTGATTCAGTCGGAGTTTTTCAATTCGAAATCTAGGGTTTCTGAGGGATAAGGGACAAGATTCGAGCGCTCCGGCAGGGACTAGACGAGAACTGCAGAGAAATTTTGGGTGGTGTGGCTGCAGTGGGCGCGACGACCAAGTTAAGTTTTGGTTCCGCCAAATGCGCGACGCGGCTTACAATTGCATTTCACGAGAATATGGCAGTCTGCAGTGTCAAGAGGCCGAAGCCGTAAGGAAAGCCGAGGCCTTAGGTTTGATTTGATCAAAAATTCACTTGGGCTACGTTAAATAGAGCTCGAGCAGAGTCCAAGCGGGCTAGAAACAACACTGAGCGGAGCCTTAATAAGGTTTGACTCTGCTTAGTACAATTTAGGTCAATTAGTTAATTTTTTTGTGAAGCTTATGTGGAAGATATGGGAGTATTTGGTAACATAGCTATTTGAGAGGGAAAAAAAAAAAAGCTGCTTGTGGAGATTTCAGTTGTTTTGAGTAAACTAAACAACTAAATATATATTTAATAAACAGCTGTTTAAAATAGTTATTTTGCCCTAAACAACTATTTTTCAAACAACTATTTTCATTAACCTATGAGAATAGCTATTTGTGAAAATTACTATATATTTTAAAAATTCAATAAAATTACATGCATGTCATTAACAAATCATATTCTTCGTTTCCTACCTTGCTTTAATCTTAGACAACCTTCACCTCCAATCTCTTCTACTCGATCTCTATACCTTCCTGCATCCTCCCTATTATCATTAACAAACCCAATTTTTAGTTTTCTTTGAGTTAATAAAGATCAAATCACTTAAAATCCATACATATTGAGGATTTTGTTCAATGGCAATATTATCCAGAAAATTGATCGTCTTATTATCCTCCCTATATTAATGCTCTATCCTAACATTCTAGTCAGGATTTAGTAGTAATTCCTGACATTCTAAGATCATACAATAATACAACCGTTACGCATAGCTGGAGCATTAACCTTGGTTATCATTCCAAGCGAGTCCATGTGAGAACCTTGGTTGGAAATTTGCATAACTCTTGTCCATTTTTTATTATTTATTAAATTACAGTTGAGTTATTATTAGTCCACGATATAAAGAACAAAGTTCTCCTATTATATATTTTCTAAAGTTACAAAATTCAATATCAGACATTAGTCAATAGGAACTTGTGTTAATAACTTGAACTATCTTTTGTTGATTATTTAATACTACTTCTGTTGTATCTATTTTATATGAGTTTTCACTTGAGATGTATATGAATTCCTCCATATTTTCATACACTGTAACTAATATAAATATGTCTAATTTTCTAAAATCTAATTCTTAATTTTGCGAATAGGCACACCCTTAAAAGTTTTCACACACAAAAATGTCTTTTACCTATTATAAAATGGAATAAAATTAAACTGAAATTCAATATTATGCCCCCTAAATTGCTGAATACAATTTGTAGATATCCCATTCAATGTCTACTCAAATTTTATCCTTTGTTACCAATTTATCAATAATTCTTAATATTATTTCAATTCACATTTTTGTTTATATTCTCAATCCCACTTCCTTATGAATTTTTCACTTTATAATATTTGTAGATTTTTTTAAGGATCTTTAATTCCTATTCATTGTCCATGCAAAAAGGAAAGTTTAGAGCTAGCGGGGGACTGCAAGTGTCGGAAGAAATCAAGAACGTTCGGGAGGAAACAAGCACCTTACCGACGATCACAGAAGAAAGCCGAACAGCGAGGACGTGGCAACACGTCATTGGCTCTTGAACGTGGAAGGCCCGCAGCAAGGTCACGGTAACGGTGAACTGTCTTCAAACAATTGGAGAGAATGCTCTAGCATTGGCATTAACATAGCCCGAAGTCCAACCAGTGAAGCCCCTTAATAAGCTATAAATTCACATTGTTGGCTGTAACATGTCTCATCTTGCAATTTTTGTTGAGCAAATCTGCAATTATGAAGAAGTTGATAATGGGTTCGAGGAATTTGGCATTGTATTTTCTTCTAATGTTTGTTTCAGGTTAGTCTTCAATCTTTTCTCGTTCATCTGCTGTGTTTTTATAGGTCAGTTTGAATCTGATAGTGTTGCTAATTTATGGGAATTTTAGGCAAGTGAAGTGTTTAGTTGATTATGTACTGCTCTGTTTTGTGATAATCTTTCTGTCTTTTGTTTTTCCTCTTCCTTGGATGAAGAATTTTTGCTAGGAATAACATTAGCAGCAGAGGAGGAGCAGAAAATAAAGGACACAGTGATTGGTATAGACCTCGGGACAACATACTCATGTGTGGGAGTGTATAGGAATGGCCATGTTGAGATCATAGCCAATGACCAAGGTAACAGGATCACCCCTTCATGGGTTGCCTTCACTGACACTGAGAGGTTAATCGGAGAAGCTGCCAAGAACCAAGCCGCTCTCAATCCTGCGCGCACCATTTTCGGTGTGAAACGGCTTATTGGTAGAAAGTAAGTCCTCAAGATCTTGGTCACCCTGGAAAACAGTATTTTTCCTGGTTAAGACGAAGACTGTCTACATTAGGATCTCCTTGAATCGTGCTTTGGCTGGATCTGCTACGGTCTTCTTGTAGTTGTCGATATTGGTTAGTTTATTTTAGTGTGTGTACGAGGCTTAAGTTGGTTGTTTGTTTTGTTTGTGTTTTGATGATGTAGGTTCGATGACTCTGAGGTTCAAAGGGACATGAATATGTTACCCTATAAGATCGTCAACAAAGATGGCAAGCCTTACATTCAAGTGAATATCAAAGAGGGTGAGGTTAAAGTCTTCAGCCCTGAGGAAATCAGTGCCATGATCTTGCAAAAGATGAAGGAAACGGCTGAATCTTACCTAGGGAAGAAGATCAGAAACGCGGTGATCACAGTTCCAGCTTACTTCAATGATGCACAAAGGCAAGCCACCAAGGATGCCGGCACCATAGCTGGGCTCAATGTGGCTCGGATCATCAATGAGCCGACTGCAGCTGCTATCGCCTATGGTCTAGACAAGAAAGGAGGGGAGATGAACATCTTGGTCTTTGACCTTGGTGGTGGGACATTTGATGTTAGTATTCTAACCATTGACAACGGTGTGTTTGAGGTCCTTGCCACTAGTGGAGATACCCATTTGGGGGGCGAGGATTTTGATCGCCGTATTATGGAGTACTTCATCAAGGTGGTTAAGAAGAAGCATGGCAAGGACATTAGCAAGGACAACAGGGCACTTGGGAAGCTAAGGAGGGAATGTGAGAGGGCTAAGAGGGCACTGAGCAGCCAACATCAAGTGAGGGTCGAGATTGAGTCCCTTGTTGATGGGATTGACTTCTCGGAGCCATTGACAAGGGCGAAGTTTGAGGAGTTGAACATGGACTTGTTCAAGAAGACATTGGGTCCGGTCAAGAGGGCCATAGAGGATGCGGGGTTAAAGAAGACTGATATTAAAGAGATTGTGCTTGTTGGAGGAAGTACTAGAATTCCGAAGATTCAACAACTTCTGAAGGATTTCTTTGATGGGAAGGAGCCAACCAAGGGCATTAACCCAGATGAGGCCGTGGCATATGGTGCTGCTGTTCAAGGTGGTATCCTTAGTGGAGAAGGCGGCGAGGAAACTAAAGGTTTTGTACAAAACTTGCTTCTTTGCTAGCCCAAAATTGTTACTTTGAATTCTGCATATAGAAGGTAAATCAAGCATTAACCAACTTTGATGGATTGGATCGTTTGATATAGGCCTTCTTCTCCTAGATGTGATTCCTTTGAGTCTGGGCATCGAGACAGTCGGTGGAGTGATGACTAAACTTATCCCAAGGAACACAGTCATCCCAACAAAGAAATCTCAGATCTTCACAACCTATCAGGATCAGCAAACGACAGTCGAAATCAAGGTCTTTGAAGGCGAAAGAACCTTGACTAAGGATTGTCGTGAGCTTGGCAGATTCACACTGTCTGGCATTCCACCGGCTCCAAGGTAATGACCATGATTAAAATCTGAAAATCAATCTGTAATTACAATGCCTTAATCTGTCACAAGCATCAGGTGTTAATTGAAGGAGTAAGGTTGT
>NCQV01076617.1:4822-17306 GCA_002740545.1 Lophocereus schottii | reverse complement strand
CTGAGTTAGAAGATGCATCATAATATTCGATTTTTCACCCCACACAACAATATATAATGATATATACATCTTGGTACATGTATACCTGTGTATAAATCCTTGTAAGCAAGTTACTAAAAATGATATGATTCCCATTTCTTTGCCTAACTGACTTCTTTGTTCTTTTTTTTTTCTTTTTTATCTTTGCATGATTAATACCCACCTGACTTACAAATATTCGAGTTTTCCCTAAAATTGGGGTTTTATTAGATTGTCCGCAGAACTCATTTTATTGCCCAAAATAGATGTGTAACCAAGTAAAATAGCACATATTCAAGCCAATTAAAGTTCTAAAATAAAGATAATGGCTTTGAATAATGGTGCCAATGTTCTTGTTCAGATTTTTAGGCTTTTTTCCTTTTTTTCTTTTTTCATTGCATCTTTGTAAGAGCTTAGAAGACAACTTGACAAATAAAAAAAGTTCACATGCTAACTTAGCGACTAGACACGAAGAATTGATTTAAAAGTGAGCAAGGTAGGCACAAAATCACACATATAAGATGGATTATTATGAGAACTTGGATCTCCATTTTCAACCAAACAACGCATTATACAAACTGTATTTATATATAACTCAATAAACTAGCAATATGGAATCACAATCCTAAGAAAGCATTCAAGTCCCCAAGCAAAAATAAAAATATTTTTGAATTTCTCAAAATTTACAAAAAATATATACAGGTAGGCACCTTGCCTTTCCACCGAAACTCCACAATGTCCTTATTATGTGAAATAAGGCCCTAAAAACAGTGATCATAGTCAACTCAACTCAAGAAATTCCAAATTTCACCTCAAAATCGATCACCCACACAATTACAATCCTGAGTATCAACTTTTATGTACATAACGAAATAATGAAAAGAAAAGGTAGAAGAGGGAAGGGAGGGAAGGATTATACTAGGTTGGCTCCTGATTCTAACCTAACTAATGCCACAATCAGGTGGTGTCAAGGAGGTTTATGAAGCATTGACCACTCCATCTCAGCTCACAAGCTGCTACTCACTAAGGCTCGTAACAACTTATTAAATAATCAGGACAATTGTAATAGTCCAATCCTAAATTATGTTTATTTATCCTCATGTTCATGATTTTGTTTTCTCATATTTACTTATCGCATTTATTCACCCCAGTGGGGAAAATTTTATTTGGGCCCTCACTTGACAATTTGGATTTTATTTGTTTATTTAATTGAGTAACGAAAACTTCTGAAGAATTTATAGTAGGTCCTAACAAGTTTAGCCCAAGTAATTTATTTTGTTTTCCGTAACATTACAAAAATTTAATTTGAGTTTCGCAAAAACGTTATCGTTACAAAGTGTTTTATTCCCAAACCCGACTTATTTCGGTCGATTTGAAGCCCAACAAGTTTGCTTATTAACCTAACTAATTATCATGATTAAACTTAACCATGGTTAGACCAAAAAGTTACTTTTCTAGTTAAAACTCAGCCAAGATGAGTTGATTAGTTAAAAATACAACTCAATCCAAAACACATTTTCTCTCTCTCCTTTCTCTCTCCTATACGGCCAGCACCCCCTGCCACTGTGTGTTGTTTTCCGGCAAGTCTCCAGCCACTCCTTGTTACCTCCAACCCCTTCGACATCCTAGTACCACTAGCCACCATCATCTATCATGAAAACCACTAAACATCACCTCCATCTCTCCTTATCTTCAAGCAAAGTGAGTAATCTTGAACTTGATCATGTTGGTTTTGCTTTTTACTTTAGTTTTGATTCTTGTTTTTGATGTTTGTGATCTTTGATTATGATATTTTGATAAGAAAAAAGAGTTATTTTGGTGTTGATCATGGTGGAGTTAAGGTTGGATCATGCTAGGGTTAGGATTAATCCTTAGTCATGCAAGCTTAATGTTAAAGTGTTAGATTTTGATAGTTTTATCTTTGATTTGGTCATCTTTTAACCTATTGGCGTTTATGATGATATTTTTGGTGATTTGAAATGAATTGGAGTGAGTTCCAGTTGGTCATAGACTAGGGTTTTGGCAAGTAATGTATGGTTTGGATTAAACTAGCATTAAGGTTGGTTTATGTGTGTATTTGATTGAAAAATGATCTTTATTGAATATGATTATGAAGTGAACTTGAGTGTGGTGATTTTGTATGATGTTGGGATGGACCAAAGCTTGTTTACATGCTTTTAATAAATGGATTAAATTGAGGATTTGTGTGAAAAGAGAGGGAAAAGCTAAAACAGTGAGGGCTGGAAATTTTAGCAAAATAGGACCAACTTAGGGACTAAACTGGTAATGATCAGCACCTTGAAAAATTATGATTTTTGGTGGGTAGATAGTTCAGTGTGTTAGAATCCACATACCTTTTGAATCGCCTTAATCTGAGGTATGTGGAAAATGTTATGGTCGTTTTACCAAAACTATGCAGAATGGATCAAAACTGACATGCTTGTGTTCTTGTCTCATTTTGTGATTCTATTGTGGGAATCAAGCTTGGTGCTCTAAATGAAAGATTTTTGGAACTGTCTTTCTATATTGGGGTTTTGAGTCTCAATTAGAGGTCAGATGACTAAGTTATGAGTCATGCTTTCCAAGCCCCTATTATGCTCTTACTTTTATTTTACTAAATTATTAATTACAATGATAAAAATAATTGCTAATTATGTGTTTCTAAAATGGCATTTTGAGCAGAATTAGGGCCTAATCTATCATTCCTTCCACTGTTGTGCATAATATTATTCAGTGACCTTACATTTAAAAATTTCAAGTATGTTCATTGTCTGTATCTTTAGAAATCAACACGTATTTATCAAAATTTATAATGTTTTGGTAAGTACATCAATGGATCAATTTAATCAGTGATTTACCACATAATTAGTGACTCCATCAGTTATCAATTATAGGGTATTGCCCTTCAGTTACCCGCGCAACTTTAAGCCATGCCCTTTGGTCAGCTTAGCAGGTGTACGCCTATCTTTCAGATCAGAACAGTTACTAGAGGTTCACTATCAAATAATAATTGACAATGCAATTTCATATTTATCTCATTCCCTATTTTTAATTCAAAATGAATTGCAATACGGGCCCAACTAGTTTTTCCATGGACATTTAACAATATAGGAATGCAAGTACTGAGTTTCGACTCACAGTTCGAAATGTTTTTATGTTTTGTTTTAGAAAAGTGTTCAGTGAATCACTCTAAGACAGGTAGGACAGCTGAAGATGATAAGTGAGCTAGGAAGTCCATATGGAATGGTGGTATATTAGCGTTGAAATATTTATGACATCGTATTGTGATATATTTTAGTGTTGACACTCTATATTTTATCAGAATTCTATATTTTGGTTTAATCCTTGAGACGGTTGAATGGTTTGATGTTGGAACAGTTTCTATATTTATCTAAATTGTCTGATGAGTTGCGCCGGTGTGAATACCCTTTGATGGTAAACATTGATTATTATGGCTAAGATTATCATGTATAAGCAAAGCCTTATTCTTGTCGGACGGCAGTACGCCTGATTATTTGGGTTATTATTTCTAATTGGGAAAATTAATGAAAGAAATGCAAACATTGATTTATGTACATTTGCGGGCATTACAGATTTAATATCAGAGCCAGATTGAGATTTTCTTTGTGGAATGTGGAGTTTAGAAATAAGTAGGTGAGAATGGTTGGTAGTGAGGGACGTTGTATACTGCTAGAGTGATATTAGAAGTGCAATAACGATATCGGAAATGCAGGTTGTTTACATTTGCATGTTCCTTAATTATGGTTATGTATACCTCTCATATATGTGTTTTCTTTGTTAGATGTACCCTTTTGGTATTAACATAATGTCCGGTGCATCTATGGTTGCTCGTATCGCGCTGCTGCATGCTAGTATAGAGGCTCATGCACAAGACCCTTTCTCTGAGTTTCACAGTATTACGGTCTGTGCACATAGACTGCTCTGGTCCTTACCTATAGTTAATCCGTGGGTGGAGTTCAGGCTCTGTTATCATCATTTTATGATAACAGGGACTCCAGATTAGGACGAGACTAGGTTTCAAGCCTAGGGGGCTTGGACGACTATCACTACAATGTTGTTGAGGGAGGAGTTTGAGTAGAGGAGGATTACCATAGAGGCTCTTCAGCGTATCTTTCCATTACATCAGGCACATCCCCTACCTGCAGCCCCAGCACCAGCATAGGGACTACCCTCCCCGCCTGCACCAGGTACCTGTTAGGTAAATTTGAGTGAAAAACAAAAGCCACAAGTGCATAGCTCTCGCTGTAATACTTGAGGGTCATTTTCTCAGGGATAATGGAAAAGGTTATGGTCACAAAAGGGTGGATTAACTAATTAATCTAATGTTAACTACACCAAACCAAATTAAATCATTCAAAGAGAACTAGTACCCTAATTCCACTAAACATTCAGCTAAGCATTTGAGTAAACATTCAACTAAACATAAGTGTGCAAATTAAACTAAATGAACTTAAATGAACTAAACCTAAGCATTTAAACAAGAGCATACAAAGGAGACTAATGCAATCAACACCATTTACCATTCATCATTCAACTACTACCAAAATCAATGCATCAACCTTATTAATCTGAAACTACCAAAATCAGAAACAACCATTTAATTACTAGAGCAACCATTTGAAACAACCACAATCGAATTACCAGAGCAGGCAACGATCAACCATTCAATTGCCATTTAGATGAACTGAACTCATAAACAGGGGAGGGGAAACACTTACTACTTAATCACCATTCGACCAAGCCCAACCCAGCACCAAAAATGCCACTTCTATGCTTCGAACAAAACTAAAAGTAGGGGGAGGGAAGAAGAAAAGCTAAGTCCAAGCGTCCTTACTTTGCAGCTCAGCTAGTAACCACCAACAACGGTAGCAATGCCATTGTTAGGTTCAACAGAACCGAAACAACGGATGGGGGCAAATAGGCTAAAATCAACCAACTTGAAGCCAAAATTATTACAATTGCAAGCTTAATTCATAAACATCAACCAGAAATTAACAAAACAAGACTTAATTACACAAAATCTGAGGCCATCAATAGATCTAAAACCCTAAAACCAAAATTAAATCTAGAATCCTAATACTCAGAAAAACACATGAAATTAAGACCTAAAATCTAACATAAAACCCTAAAAACGCTCCTAACGTTTTTTCTGGAGCCAGCTTCTTCAATTTATAGTCGAACCTGGCCTCACCCCTTTCCTTGAATTTGTGCGAGGTGGACGGTGCTGATGGGGATGACAATGTTGTTGCATGAATCGCGGTGGTGATGATGAAGGTGGATATGGGTGGAGGTGAGCTGGCACTTGGTGGTGGATGTGGATGTGGATGGAGACTCTTCAACATGTCTTTTCGTTACATCAGGCACATCCCTTACCATGTAGCCCTAGCACTACCATAGGGACCAGCATCCCCGTCCACACCAGGTACCCCACTGATGGCTGACAGTCCTGGGGAGGCTTATGTGGTGATAGACCTCCCTAATACACCAGAGATAGTGGTCGTTAATTCTGAGGATGAGGGCCATTCGAAGAAGGAGGATAATCCCGAGGAGGATCAGGACATTGATGAGGCTGTGGTGGAGCAACAGTGGAGCAACAGGTTGAGCAGGAGGTTGGTGATGCCGAGTCAGAGGCATCGACTAACAGCTTCGATTCAGGCGAAGAGCCTAATGATGAGTCCGACCCAGATTGTGATCAGTCTAGGGATCGTTAGGTTGTTTTAGGATTGCACCGGAGTGGGGTACATTTTAAGCCTTGCATGTATATATGGTATGGTCGAATTGGATAGTTATATTTTGTGTAGCATATGACAATGTATATAGTTAGTCCAATCCTCTTCGACCATGATGACATAGTCCGTATCTCTTTTTGGTCCTGTGAAGGATCTAGTGTCATGGGGCTAGTTAGTGTTTTGGGTTCAGGTAAGAGTCAAAACTAACTTTGCCTAGTTAGTTAGGCATAATATGTTTTGCTGATCATGTATATAACAGGCAGTTATGTATGTAAATAAGCAGTTATGAAATGATATAATAAACTTTGGGTTTGTTTTTAATAATCTTTGAGTTATATTAAATGTATTTATTGGGCATGCTTATCTTATATATTTGGGTATTCCAATGATTGAATTGTTTCGTTTAATGTATGATCAGAATGTTGAAATCAGTGCACAACAATGCAGAGGTTCATATAGAGGAAATCTTGGATCATGGCCAGGGTTCGGCTAATCAAGCCTCCCATCATGTGCCACCAAATTTTGCCCAAATGTCACCAATTCCTTCTGAGTTAGCTAACAATATTGGGGACCCAAACTATTGGTCGGCCTTAGTAGCTAAACTGATGAAATGAATTTTCCAAGTACCCACTGAAACCCCTCGTAAAGAGGATGAATTAGCGGATAGGGTAGCACGATGCAACCCCACAGTGTATGATGGAACTTATGATCCAGTAGTATTGAAGGAATAGGTAAGGGGAATGGAGAAAATCTTTACAATGGCAGAAGTACCAGAAGAAAAGAAAGTAAACATTGGGACGTATTATTTAACTGGTGAAGCTGATATTTAGTGAAGTACTGTTAAGGATAAGCTCGTAGGGCCTGAATTCACTTAGAGTAAATTCCTGAGTGAGTTGGGGGTAAAATTTTATCCAGTTGTGGTCCAAAGGCAAAAGGAGAAAGAGTTTATGCAGCTGAAGATGAGTGGCACTATGACTGTGATGGAGTACGCTAGTAAGTTCACATAATTATCTAGCTTTGTTCCTGAGTTTGTATTATTTGAAAGGCTGAAGATGAGAAGGTTTGAAAAGGGTTTGGCCTTCTATATTCGGAACCAGTTAGCTGGGTAACCAATTTTAACTTACCAAGAACTATATGAGCGAGCAGCTGAAGTGGAGCGAATAAAGACAGAGTTGAGAGCACTAAATCCAATCAGCCACAAGAGAAAGGGGTTTGAGCAAGGAACTCCGAGTGAGGAACTTCGAGTGAGAGTGTGAACTAGAAGAAACCTTCTCCTGCTCCTCCCAAGAGCCGTCCTGCATGCTCGATAGTGCCCTGTGCAAAATGTGTAAGAACAAATCACACAACCCCTGAATGCCGAGTAGGAACTAATAAGTGCATGTGGTGTGGAAGCCCTGAACACTTTATTACTGCATGCCCCTGAAGGATGAAAGCTGTAGACAAAGGTGCAGCAAAACCCTTAGCCCCACCTTGCCCAGGGCCCCCACCCCCCAAGGCCTGCAGTAGCAGGACGGACGTATGTAATGAGCAAGAAGGAAACTGCCACCTCTGGTTCGGTAGACACAGGAACTCTCTTTTTAAATTCAAAGCTATTTTGCGTATTTTTTAACTCGGGTGCTATTCATTCATTTATGTACACCCGATCTTCTATGCAATTGAACCTAGATGATAGGAGGATGGAAACCAATTATGGGATCAAGCTACCCAATAATTGTGTGATTGAATGCCCTATCCCCTATAAACTTGTTCCCATTACCATTGGTGGAACCACCTTCTCTATGGATTTAATTCAATTTAATTTGTCTGATTTTGACATCATTCTGAGAATGAATTGGTTGCACACCTACGAAGCTAAGGCCCTGTTTGGTGAGGAAAACTGGAATAGAACTTGAAACCTGAGGGTTCAAGTTCATTTTCTTATTGTTCGGTGAGTGTTTTAAAGGAAATGAACTTGATACCCCCAGGTTTCAAGTTCCCCTCCAATCCTCAAAAACTTAAACCCCCCCATTTATGAGAGGTTTCAAGTTCTAAACCCTCAGGGTTCAACATTATTATTGTTGTTGTTGTTGTTGTTGTTGTTGTTGTTGTTGTTATTATTATTATTATTATTATTATTATTATTATTATTATATAGTAATTATTATTATTATTATAATAATTATTATTAGTATTATTAGTATTATTATTATAATAATATAATAATTATGATTATTATTATTATATAATTATGATTATAATAATAAATAATTATTATTACTATATTATAATTATAATAATAATTATTATTATTACTATAATAATAATAATTATGATTATTATAATAATAATTATAATTATAATAATAATAATTATTATTATTATATAATAATTATGATTATTATTATATAATTATAATTATAAAAAAATAATAATTATTATACTATAATTATAATAATTATTATTATTATTACTATTATTATAATGTAATAATTATTATTATAATATAATTATTATTATTATTACTATTATTGTTATTATTATATAATAATTATGATTATTATTACATAATTATAATTATAATTAAAAATAATTATTTTTATTATACTTTAATTATAACAATAATTATTATTATTACTATAATAATAATAATTATTGTTATTATAATATAATAATTATGATTATTATTATATAATTGTAATTGTAATAAAAAATTATTATTATACTGTAATAATTATAATAATAATAATTATTATTACTATAATAATAATAATAATAATAATATAATTATTATTATTATGGTAATTATAATTATAATTACAATTATAATTATGATTATACTAATTATTATATAATAATTATTGGTATTATTGTAATTATTATTATTATAGTAATTATTATTGTTATTATAGTAAATATTATTATTATTATAAATATTCATACTTGCATATAATATTTTCAAAATAAAATCAGAGTTGATTCCATTCCAAAAGTGCTCACTAAACAGCAAGCAGTGAGATCTGATTTCATTTCAGTTTTCACCAAACAATTGGGTTCAGTATTCAAGTTCCATACCCAACCCCCCAGGATTCAAGTTCTGATTCCATTCCATTCGAGTTTGCTTCATCAAACAGGAGCTAAGATTGACTGTGAAGATCTTAAGGTTATTTTAAAGGATGAAAAATGGAAGAAAGTGTGTTTCTATGGGTAGAGAGAGTGTAAGAATCTTGTTCCTTGATTTCTGCTATGAGAGCAAGTAAGATGTTATGTCAAGGGTGTGTTGGATTTTGGAGTTATGCTATTGACACCCAATTAAAGGAAGAGAAAGCTAAAAATATTCCTGTAGTCTGTGAATTTGATGATGTTTTCCCTCAAGAGTTAGCAAGATTACCCCCGTAGGGGGAAATTAATTTTGGAATTGAATTAATCCCTGGCAACCTATTTCCAAAGCCCTATATCATATGGCTCCACCTAAGCTTAAGGAGCAGAAGCTTCAATTAGATGAGCTATTGCAGAAGGGTTTTATTAGGCCAAGTGTGCCCTTGTAGGATGCCCCAGTGTTGTTCATAAAGAAAAATAATGGAACTTTAAGGCTGTATATTGGCTACAAAAGTTGAACAAGATCACCATCAAAAACTAATATCCTTTGCCATGAATAGATGACTTATTTGATCAATTGCAAGGAGCAGGAGTCTTCTCTAAGATTAATTTGAAGTCAGGGTACCACCAACTTAGGATTAAACCTGAAGATATTGCCAAGACTATGTTTAGGACTAGGTATGGTCATTATGAGTTTACAGTGATGCCATTTGGCCTCACCAATGCTCCCGCAACCTTCATGGATCTTATGAACAGAGTCTTCAGACCTCACCGAGATAAATTTGTGGTGGTGTTCATAGATGACATTCTTTATCTATTCTAAGGACAGAGATGAACATGCTGATCATTTAAGAATGGTGTTACAAACCCTGAGAGAGCATCAACTTTATGGCAAATTAAAGAAACATGATTTTTGGTTGGACGAAGTGATGTTTTTAGGTCATGTGGTTACAAAAGAAGGAATCAAAGTTGACCCCAGAAGGTGAAGGCAATCACGGAATGGTCAAGGCCTACTAACATCACTGAGATTAGAAACTTTCTAGGTTTAGCAGGCTATTATCGAAGGTTCATTAAGGACTTTTCGAAAATAGCTTCACCCTTGACCAATCTGCTAAAGAAAGCAAAGATATTTGAGTGGACAGAGAAGTGTGAAAGAGCCTTTCAGGAGTTAAGGCAACGATTAACTACCGCCCTAATCCTAACGCTACCAGTGGAAGGTAAGGAGTATACCATCTATAGTGATGCTTCAAAGAATGGTTTAGGCTGTGTTCTGATGCAGGAAGATAAGGCAGTAGCTTATGCCTCTCGACAGCTCAAGCCTTATGAGAGAAACTATCCTACCCATGATTTGGAGCTAGCAGCCATGGTCTTTGCACTGAAAATTCAAAGACACTACTTATATGAAGTACCATGCAAGATTTATACTGACCACCAAAGTTTGAAGTATATCTTCACCCAGAATGAGCTCAACTTGAGGCAATGACGTTGGCTTAAGCTGCTTAGGGATTATGATTTGCAGATTCAATATTATCCAGGAAAAGCAAATGTTATAGCAGATGCCCTGAGTAGGAAAGCGCAACATAGCTCAAATACTGTGGTGATTACTCAATTGAGTCTCTTGAACTTGAAGACTTAAGAATTCAACTAGTGTCCCATGCGCAAGCACATGTTCAATTATCAGCACTTACTTACGGCCTTTCATAGTGGAGGAAATTCGAGCAAACCAAGAAAGTGATCCTGAACTCCAAAGAATAAAGCAAAATTTAGAGAAAGAAAAGTCTCTTGGGTTTGTAGTACATGAGGATGGGACCCTGTAATTCCAGAATTGCTATATGTACCCCGAAATGAGGAATTAAAAAAACAGATCTTGGAGGAGCCCTATAAAGCTCGCTACTCAGTGCATTCAGGAGGCACCAAGATGTACAGAGATTTAAGGCAATACTTCTAGTGGAATAATATGAAAAAGGAGGTTGCATAATAAGTAGACAAGTGTCTGACCTGTTAGAAAGCTAAAGCAGAGCATCAGCGTCCCGTGGGTAAATGGCGACCCCTAGAAATTCCCACTTGGAAGTGAGATTTGATCTAAATGAAATTTGTTATGGGTTTACTCCTTTCTGCCTCACAGAAGAATGCTATCTGGGTTATAGTCGATTAGCTTACCAAATCGGCCCATTTTCTGCCAATCAAAGATACCTAGGGAGTTAAAAAACTAGCCCAGTTGTATATTGAAAAGATAGTCCAACTGTACAGAATCTCCTTAGATATAGTATCATATAGGGATCAAAGATTCCAAACTCATTTTTGACAAGCACTTCAAAAGGCCTTTGGGACCCAATTGAACTTTAGCAGCTCTTATCACCCTGAGACAGATGGACAAACAGAAAGAGTGAATTAAATTTTAGAGGACATGTTAAGAGCTTGTGTATTAGAGTTCCAAGCAAAGTGGGAAGACGATTTACCTTTGGTGGAGTTTTCTTATAACAATAGCTACCAGCCCACCATCAGAATGGCCCCATTTGAGGCTTTATATGGAAGAAAGTGTAGAACTCCACTATGTTGGAGTAATTTGGATGAGGCATTGATTATAGGTCCTAAAATGATCCAGCAAAATCGTGGAAACAATAAAAAGGATTCGGGAGCACATTAGGGTTGCCCAGAGCCGGCAAAAGAGTTATACAGACAAGAGAAGGAGGCCTTTGAAGTTTCAAGTAAGCGATAAAATTTTTGTGAAAGTATCGCCAACTAAGGGTATCAAAAGGCTCGGGGTACGAGACAAATTGAGTCCAAGATATATTGGACCTTATGAAATGATTGAAAAGTTAAATCCCGTAGCATATTGACTGGATCTATCGGTAGAGCTAGAACACGTGCATAACGTGTTTCACATCTCTCAGCTTAGAAAGTATACTCCAGGTTCAAACCACACCACTGTATCTAAACCTATTGAAATCACTGCGGATTTAGTGTATGACGAGTAACCAATCCAAATACTGGATCGCAGGATTAAGCAGTTGTGCAACAAGTAGATACCTCTAGTCAAAATGCTATGGTCAAATCATACCTCCCGAGAAGCTGCTTGGGAGATTGAAGAGGAAATGAAAGCTAAATACCTATAATTATTTGAGGTAATCTTGCATTACATGGTAAAGTTCACAAGTTTTGAGGGCGAAACTCTTTAAGGTAGAAAGGCTGTAATGACCCAACCCTAAATTATGTTTATTTATTTAATTGCCTAATGTTCACAATTTTTTTCTCATATTTATTTATCGCATTTATTCACCCCGATTTAGGAAAAATTTTACTTGGGTCCTCACTTGGCAATTTGAATTTTATTTGTTTATTTAATTAATTAATGAAAACTTTGGAAGAATTGATAGTAGGCCCTAACAAGTTTAATCCAAGTAATTTATTTTGTTTTTCGCAACATTACAAAAATTTAATTTTGAGTTTCACAAAAACATTATCGTTACAAAACGTTTTATTCCTAAGCCCGACTTATTTCGACCGATTTGAAGCCCAACAAGTTTGCTTATTAACTTAACTTATTACCATGATTAAGATTAACCAAAAGTTACTTTTCTAGTTAAAAATTCAACCAAGATGAGTTGATTAGTCAAAAACACAACTCAACCCAAAACACA
>NCQV01076574.1:19256-42630 GCA_002740545.1 Lophocereus schottii | reverse complement strand
ATATATATATATATATATATATATATATATATATATGTATGTATATTATTGTATATACATATATATATATATATTGTGTATATATATATATGTGTGTGTGTGTGTATGTGTGTGTGTGTGTGTGTATATATGCATGTATATGTGTGTGTGTATATAATATATATATATATATATATATATATATATGTACATATGTACATACACACACACACACACACACACACACACACACACACACATATATATATATATATAAGAGCTGCTGAAGGATGCTGATGATTGACCTATAATTGTTAAAGGGTGTATATCTTTTCTAAAATGACTATTATTATTCAAGATGAATATTTGTTTGCAAAAACTGAATGTCTGTCATACAGAATGGCTACTTCGGTTACTGGCACTGGCACTGGCACTGGACCCTAAGAGCGTATCCAATGAAAGCTTGCTCTATGAAATTATTTCTTTTCTTTTTCCCTATTTTTGGACCCAAAAATTTATACGCCAGAAACAAAAACGATTCCAGGTGCATGAGGAATACTCATTGTTTAATTTTTTGCTGCCATGGCACGATGCATTTGGCTGCTTAGTTTAAGATCTTTTTGTACGACAAATGCAAGCATTGTGAAAGTTAATGCAAAATCAAATGCAAACATTTGTACAGTTCATGTATTTGCATATCCATGTGAAAGGGACTGAATTCTAGTTTGCTGAGCAAAAGGGGCCCCACAGTGGTTTTCCCGTTTTATTATGTATGCTAAGTCCAACTTCACTTGACTTTTCTCTTCTGAAATATGATGTATTAGAATATTTCTTTTTGGGGGTTTTTAAAAATAACTTCACTGTTCTAGTGGTCTGTCTACGGACTAATCAGGTCATAAACAGAGAGGGGAAAGAAATGAATTTCAAATTGACAAGGGCTTTTTTGTGCCTCATAAGTTCAAAGGCTGCAGTAGAAACCCAACGTGGAATTCTAGGCACTATATATAATATATGAGGATGTTTCACTGAATTCGCTTTATGGTAATTCAAGCTAATGGAAACCTAATGATTCTCTGACTTTAGCATTATGATTCAGGCTTTGCTTAGTTGAGATAACTACTTATAAATGCGTTGACATTTCAAGATTACATTGTTGGAATTTTAACTTTTTCTGTCATAAGCTTTTTGCAATAGGCAAATGGCATACCTTGAGCCACTACTGACGGCTGGCATGTTTTTACAGCCAATGTTGATGAGCTTGAAGTGCTGAGGGCGGACATGTTATTAGGGTCTGCATTAATTACTTTAGAGCTAAACACGTTAAATGTGGGACCGTAGGAGCATTGCTGGATCCAAGGCTACTCCGACGGTTTACATTGTATCCTGTAATGATACTTATTTGATGATTCTGTTATGAGCTATGTTTGTACCAACAAAAAAGGAACATTGTCTGGTTTCTGTTTACGTATTTGTTTTGTTGTTATTTTCAAATGCTTCATGTTTGCCCCGTAGATATTAGTATTTCCTTTCCTTGGGTGCACCTGTCTCAAAGTTTTTGTCACTTCATGATTTTTTCACCTCCCAGCTCTGGTTTCCTCATTTGACATGTTCTGTCTTTGGATGCTTCTTGTTGCTTTCTAATATATGAGGATTTCCATACTGCAGGTATGAGGGCCTTTCAGACAAATTTCTTGCATCTCCTGTTCCAAAGCTTCTCTTACTTGCTGGAACAGACAGACTTGACAGGTTTTTGTCAGCGGACTTCAATATATAAACAGTTTCTGAATATTACTTTTCATACTTGCAAGATCTTAGTGTATTTTGCTCTCTTTTGGTTTAATTAGATTCAGTTTCCAAATTTAACTTCTCCCATGTACGGTGTACCTGAATTTACATTGGGGTACAGAACATTTATTCTATGAAAGTTGCTCTATAGTCAATATGAATGAAAATATTGTGCCCTTAAATGACAGCATTATGGGCTACATTGCCAAGCATATCTAGCCTTCGGACTCCATATTTCATTCCTTGTGATAGGCTAGTCATCTATTCAGATAAGTATAAGGTCAAAGTCCTATAGAATTTGGTATTTTTCTACTATGAGAATCTATCTTCTTTCCACCTCTCTATATCAGAGGTTTTGTGATGCAGTGTGGGATCTGATTGTGTTTAGGAAGTACAAGCATTAGTGCATGAATGTGTCTTGATGGCCCAGGTTAGCAACATAACAGGTCTCTGAAAAGAGTTTTAATGGATCTGCAATTTCAAACAATTATGTGGGGTTTGAATGTTTGACGCTAGAGTGTTCTCGCTCATCCCTTGTTAGATAGCAAAAGTAGAAACAGTATTTCACTATTTTTGTATTTGGAAGTATTGCTTATTCTGCTTGTTCACTGTTGAGTTTGTGCTGTAGAAAATAGCAGCTGCACCCCATTCATATTTTTGTATGACGTGAAAGATACATAATAATCTGTATAAATGGAGCAATTGCATATTTGTCTGGCCTCAAACTTTCTTGAACAATCGATTGGGAGATTTTTGGTTGTTGTAGGTCAGTGGGTGTACTGTTGTAGTTACTGTTGGTGCAGCCAATTGTGCTGTTAAGCGCTGGTCTAAGGCCTACAATATCTGGTGGCAACCTTCACATAGGTGAGAGTGGGCCCATTGAATTTTTGGCCGGGACAATTTTGTAGGATTTTAATGTAGTACAAGCAGTTTTTGTAGGTCCTCTATCTGAAATTCTGAAGTAGGATTCCAAAAACTTTCAAAGGATTTAGAAGTGCTGTGCTTTCTGGTTCCGTAAGTGGATGCTTTGGCCCTAGAGTTGTTTTGTGCGTTCTGCACCCTCTAAGTGGAGAGCTTTATCAGAAAATTTGGTTCCTTGTCCAATATTCGGCACTGTTGAAAGGAAATAATGAAGGTGATCAAGTTCAAAGGCAATTCAACCCCAAGGAAGTCCAAGAGGCCTTTCAAGTTGTGAGAAAACTTATAGAAAATCAAGGCCACAACCCATCGGTTCCGGTCAGCAAGTGCAGCAATTTAATGTCCCTAATCACCTAGCTTCAAGGTGGTTTAAATCCATTTTATTGCCTTGAGTTTTAAGTTCAGAAGGTTAGCTTTCCAATAAAGCAAATTTCAAGTCATTTGGACTTCATTTGCCTATCCAATTCAGCTCTCAAAGTCCAACTATACAAACTGCCCAGTTTGACAGTTTCAGTGCCCGGTTTTGAGGTTCCGTTTTTCCTACCCTTGGATGAATTTAGGAACCTGCAAATCCACTTTTTGGAATCCTTTTTGAGTGTACTTGAAGGGCAGCAAAATAGTTTCAAGTCAAATCCCAGGTTAAGGTTCCAAAAGAAAGCAAGTTCAGAAGAGGTGCAGTCTGATTGCAGCAGAGAGTCACTTGTCTTTATCTGGGTACAACTCTCCAACGGCTGGGAATCAGAGGCTCCAAGAGGTCTTACCTAAAAATAGACACTTAGGGCTTTCTTCTAGCTTTGGAATGAACCCATTTGGGTAAGTATTTTGGAAGTTATGCTTGTTTGAAGTTGATGCTGCAGTTCTGAAAAGTGCTGACAGCTTTTTGCTTTTTTGCTTTTGCTTTTGTACTTGCTTACTTTTTGGTCCCCTCCCCTTTTCCTATTTGGCCGGTTGTTTGGCCTTGTTTTTCCTTTGTTTTTGCTGAATGTTAGAGGCCTATATAAGTGGGGAGAACCTCAGCTTGTAACTCACTTTTGGCAATATATGAATTGGTTGAGTTTAGACTCCCTTGTGTCTTATCTCTTGCTTATCTCTAGGATGGCTCACTAGAGTGGTGATCAAGAGGCTTTCTAAGATTATTTGAGTGGTGATATCTTATCTCTTCTAATCTTGAAAGTGAGCTCTAGGTTTCTTGGTGGTGATATCTCATCCAAGAATCCTAGTTACTTATCCTCCTTTGTGTTTCTCTCTCTTGCTTATCTCTAGAATAGCTCACTAGAGTGGTGATCAAGAATCCTTTAAGGTTAATTGAGTGGTGATATCTTATCTCTTTTAAACTTAAGGGTGAGCTCTAAGCTTCTAGGTGGTGATATCTCATCCAAGAATCTTAGCTACTTATCTGTCCACACATTCAAGTTCAAACCGTGAACCCTCTTCTTTTTCCCTTTCCATCACTACTTGAGATCTCTTCTTTGATCTTCCCTTCAAGGTCTTAGAAGTGCTTCACTTCTGTACCCTCTAAGTGGAGAGCTTTATCAGAAAATTTGGTTCCTTGTCGGCACTGTTTTGCGAATTGGCAGTGGGCATGTCATCTGGTCAGATGGGTTGAGAGCTTGTTTGTCTCGTTATTTTATCTGTATTTATTTATTCATTAATGTAAATTGTCTTTATACCCAACTGAAGCACTATTATTGTACTAAAGTTCATGTGAAGTTGGAAGTAGATATGTGGAGGCATCATTCTATAATGTATCCTCATGATTGGGACTTATATTTTCATTAATTTAGTTTTGGTGACACTTTTTATAGGTGGCACCGTGTTTCCCTATTGTGATTTTATCATTACCTTTGGCATCTTGTGGCTTTTATGCATAAATTGATTTTTTAATGTAATAACAAGGAAAAGAAATGACTTGCAGCAGTATTAGCTTTTTCTGTGCTGAGATCCATGGTGGCAATGTTACTTTTTGTAGCATAATGATTTTGAGGGATCTGAATATTCGTTTGTCTTGAAGTTCCAATATAGTTTGTCCAGGGATTGATTTAGCACAGTGTAAAGCAGCAAATTATCTGATACTGTCTTATCGGCTGGTGATTTTCATTTTGTTAGCTTTGGCATAGAGGTTCATTTTGAATCATTCACTGCGCTTTAATTACATTATTTGAATTTGGCTGACATTCTGCTGTGTGTGGAGGATTCGTTAACTAGGAAGTTAGGAAACCTGGCCAATCAACATGTAATTATTGCCAAGAGCGTGGATCACGCTCCAGGCCCTAAGCTGTCATGAAATAGAGGAGCCCTGGTATAGGTGCATTTCGTAGGCAACAACGGAGAAATCCTCAATATCCTTATTGGAAATGGAACCATAAAACCGGTCTCCTATGATAATTAAATGACCCATCCTGGAAGCATTCTTTCAGTTCTTTTCCGTTTCCTCTTTTTCTGAAGAACTAAATTGATGGAGATGTGGATTACGATTCTGATACTCTTTTCCGATGCTGTCACAGAACTCTCACTATCGGTCAAATGCAAGGCAAGTTCCAAATGGTGGTTGTCAGACACACCGGACATGCAATACAGGTCCGGAACAAATACGTGTTTTCCATTTACTGGTTTACTTTTTCCAGTTCTAATGTACTTGTCCACTCTGTAGAAAATGTTTTTAACAATAGATACTCTACTGCAGGAGGATGTTCCAGATGAATTTGCAACCCTTGTTCTCATTTTCATCTCTAGAAATCGGATTGGGCCCCATGGCATCGAGGTTGGTGTCTGAAACCTATCCTTCAATCAAAAAGTCTTATGTGATTATGTAACTCTATATTCTATTAGCTATATAGGCAAATTTATCGCCTAAGCATATGATGAGGAGACATAGTTTTTCATTTAACCTGAACCCTTGTGCATTTTGATAGATTGTGAGTTTTATGTACAACCCTGCCTCAACTAGATAATATGCTAGAACAACTTGCTATTCATTTTGGGTTTTCTTCAGCGGCTACGGACAAGTGTAGATGTCTTCTGTTAAAATTTCTATCAAAAGTGGGATATTGACAGAAGAGCAAATTGTTGTGCTTCCAGAGAAAATATGACTAACATGACCACATATGATAGCATCGATACAAGCTATTGTGTATTGTGGTGGAGATTATGGCTTTTGCAAGGTCTAACTGCAGTATTTGAAACATGTGCTTAAACTACAGGCTTCATGTCTCATAGGCTCTTACCTTTTAATGCTTCTTCAAATTTCCCTAGGTTTTTCAAACTACAGCTACATATTTTTAGAGATATTGCATTAAAAAACTTCCAGGATAGGTTGATACTTCATTTAAGCCTACACTCTGCTTTTTGTGATCTGATTGAAAATTTTATGTATCGGATTTTATACATAGAATTAGATTATTGGGTCCATTTCATACATGTTTTGCATAGGTCAAAGTCAGTTGTAGCCTCCCATTTTAAAATTGCTAATTACTTGCACTATCTTGCAGATACCTGGTCTCCCTAAGCCATCCAAGTAGTATGCAGAAACTGATACTCATTAACAGAAGATAATGAAATATGAAGTGAAACAAGGACAAAGAGCTAGGGAAATCATTTCAAGGGGCACCATATACAGAGATGATTTTCTCTCTTTATGGCAAACACGAACTGGATTCGCTTTGAAGGCTCCCTACTTCTCTACCAGCAGCATTTTGTGCGGCAGAGGCTACTTCAGTTTGTTGGCAATCTAGGTGCATATGAGAATCTGTTACAATGCTTGTGCACCATGGGGACTTTGCCGATTGCTAGTTTTCACACATAAATTGAACAAAGAAGATTTTTTGACGAAGTCAATGTTTTCCATATTGAGATTGGTATGTCCATGTATAATGACTTGTATGAAAAGGCATTTGTTGTTGGAAGAGAATTCCAATTAGCCCCACGTTACAGCCGTTGTTATGTATGAATGCTTCATAAATGAGATTGGGTGATCTTCTAGTGATTTGGTGAAGTTTGCACCGGAAGTGAATAGAACAAAGTGATTATTCATATTGTGCTGACTTGTATACGGCTCTTTTGCTGAAGTGGTAGTGGATCCAAGAAAATTATTCACTAGGGATGAGGGTACTTGGGCCGAGCCTGAGCTCCTATGACTCAAAGCTTGGCTTGTGAGGTGGCATTTGGACTCCAACTCTGTTCTTGGCTTGCTGCCTAGCAGAGTCCGGTCAAGCTCAACTCACCCAAAGTTGGAGCATGAGCTCATGAAAGGCTCGACCCCTAGCTCAGATTAACATTCTGCTCTTGAAAATGCGTAACCACAGAATTACTAGCATTCTGCGTGTAGTTACAAGAAAACTAAAATGCAAGTGCATCTGTGCAAACATAAATTAACACTGGGAAGATGGAAAATGTACGGATGGCATATGGAAACTCAGGTTGTGGTTGAAAACTCTACTATGCTGGCTGCTGGGTGCTGCCTGATGGGGAATTATTCAAAAATAATTTTCAAATTTATGCAAAATGTTAAATAATGTGTGACTTATTCAATTAGAACTTCAAATTTGTGTCAGAGAATTTCTTTACATAGCAAAAAGTCTAACTAGTTGAACCTTCAGGTATATGATGGGGATCAACTCCAAGAGCGTGTCAACAATGAGTCAAAGTCACTGTAGCACTTACATTTTGTATGGACCAAATTTTTTGGTGAACAGGAAAGTATTATTTAGCTCAACAGTTTCAAGACCGCACAGAATTCCAGCAAACAGGGCAAGAGCTGGTCAGCCTAATCATGGTGTCAAGGCAACATAGATGAAAACAATGCTCACAATCTGGCATCATTTTGATCATCTCTTCCTGGTAATTGCATAGGGAAATCGTACACATCAAATTATTGTCACTGTCGTCGCCAATGTACACTTGCTCGTACATATTGCTCGACACCATTAGTAGGAAGAGCAACTAAATGTGCAACTGCAATGCCCCGTTCCCCTCCCATCTTGATGTGACTCGCTAGAAGAGTCTTGCACTGACCAATAAGAGAGCGGATGTCCTCTAAAAGTAGGTCCGATGGAACCAAACCATTTACTGTAATCATTCATCTCCTTCGCATACCCGATACAGCTATGGGCTAGAACTACTCCATTTGAACTTGTACTATCGAAGACCACACTATTCCGAGCGCCCCATATAGCCCAAGCCACTGTTGCAGTGGTGATAAGAGTGTTCTCCTTATGTTGGTCACCCACCCATTGGACAAACTCTCTGGTCGAAGATCTAGGAGTTGCCGCAATGACGTTCTCCAAACCAGTGTCTGCCCCTGCCTTTCTAATGTTGTCACACTCAAAGAGGGCGTGACAGATCGACTCCTCACCGGTCACCACTCTTAACACACCGGACACCCATTGTCCATTCGAATATACTGACTGATAAGCTCAACGTTAACATCCAGAATTCCCATTGTTACCCTTCATAAGAAATGCTTGAGTTTTGGAATTGGATCCAGTCCCCAAAGCTGTATCCACCACACCCACTCTTGGACGTTAGCATTATCGAACGAACGAGAGATGTGTTCTAACCTACCTAGCTAGTATGTCATCTTCATTGAATAACGATCGTTCTTTAGTCGGCCACCAATATTGAATGTCGTGGGGACGCCAGCAGCTTAGCAGGAGCCCCAACACAAGGTTAGTGCCATCCGCTATAAGAGCAAGAACAGTGGTGAGCCAATTTTTTAGCTCACTGGTGGAGGCCTACCATTGTCACGTTAATCTTCTCTCCAACTTTTTGCCTCACAAACCTCATTCTCTCCAATAGTTGGCTTACCAAATAAAATAATATCCACGGTCCCACATCCCAACACACAACTACTTTTTTAAAATTCAAAAAAAAACAAAAAACAAATAAAAATTAACCCAAAAAAAGGAGAAAAAGGTTGGGGGAAGGCCCGCAGCTGAGAGCCTTCCTGCGAGCCCAGTGCCCCAAGTCAACCAATGCAGATCCACGGGCCACAATTCTGCCCGCTTCCCCCAAATTTTGGCCCGCGAGAACACCGGTGCATGTGCTCTACGAGTTTTCCTCACCATCTCGACCTTCCATGTTGTGCTCAGCTCATCAATGAGATCCTGGAGTTGGGTCATCCGACGAGGGTGGGGGCCATGCATCTTCCCAAACACCAATAGACCGCTCATTGCCAACTTTTCAACGCAACCCCTCAAGGAGAAGGGCTTTAGCCTCCCAAATGGACCTCCAAGTAAAGCTGAAGTCCCAATCCTCGTCTCGCCTCTAGCACGAAAGCCCTTGGATAGTATTTTGCTTTGAGTGCCCGCTGCACCAAATTGCTTTCACCCTCTATGAGGCTCCACACCTGCTTTACCAAAAGGGTCTCATTAAGGTTCTCAAATTCCGAAGCCCATCCCATCCATGTTCTTAGGCACGCACAAATGGTTCCACGCTTTCTAATGCATTCCTATTCCAAAATTCAAGCTATCTCACCAAAACTGCTCCATAAGCGAATGTATTGTCATTGATAAGCCCCATCTAGGAGTCTAAACATGCTCATAATGTAAGTAGGTATAGCCTGTGCAGCCGCTTTGAGAATAACATTGTACCGCCCCTACCCTTAATTAGGCTAGAAGTAATGGTGGTTCCTTAAAATTTTAGAACGAAACGAACAGAGTTCTGCCATAAAGCAAACGATTACTTAGGTTTATTACCTTGCATTAGGTACCTACAATAAAGAAAAATATAAAGGGTACATCTAACCAAACTCAATGGCTGCATGTTGGAGACCACAACTCTACGGGCCACACGCCCGGACCATATGAACAGTTAAAATTAAATAAAAGAAAGAATTGAAAGGTACAACTAGACAGATCACATATTTGGAGCACTGAGGTTTACATCCCAAAACCATTCAACTGTAACAACTGGAAGGTGAGAAACTACTGAAATGGTTGGCTTACATGACTATTTGAAGCGATCACTAGATAACATATAATGGACGTACTCCAGAATTGGATTCACATTCGCCCAAAAGACTTATCAATACATCACATTACATTATTAAATTCATGAATCTAAATATAGTCCCCTTGACACCTATTAACCGGAAAGCTAAGAGAAATCACCTCAATCAATCGAAAACTCTTACTTAAACCAAGTTATTATATGCTTATAAGGGGCGTAGCTTTGCGAACTCTGATTTTCAATATTTACAAGATGCGAACCGATGCCTTATTTTACGGGGAATGCATGTTGAGCTCCACTATTTGCACCGATCTATGTTGATCCAGAATTAGTATTTTGAGTTTTGGGTAGGTTAATAATTTTTTACATTATTCACTGTTCGAGGAGTCACGCCTTCTTGAAGTCCTTTGCGATGATAAGTAGCACCCATTTGTCCGTTACGCTCTACACACCCTGGCACTTGGAATGCTTCCGCTAGATGGTCTCTAGTTTTCTTCCTCAATTGCGGTTTTGGAACATCTACTAGAAGAATGTATGCAGTCTTCCCAGACTCCAAATGAATGTGATTTTGGTTGGGCTTCTCTTCTGGATGCAGGGGCGGAGCCAGGATTCAAAGCAAGGGGTGTCGGGATTAATATTACATATAATATAAATGTTAATAGTTCTAAAAATGAAAAGCGCAACTAATACATTTTAAAAAGTTGTCCTCGACGAAATCTCATGCTTTAAAAGTAACTTTAAAAATTTTCATATACAAGCAAGCAATAACAAACAAAATTAGTCTAACTTTAAATCTTCAACCAAGAAGATAATTGGGTAAAAATTTTCATTTTTCAATTCATGAATCATGAGTAAATCACTAAATCAATCAATTATTTAACATGAATCTAACTAAAATCAGTAAAATAAACACAATTATTTATAAACTAACAAAATTAGGAACAAAAATTAGGGATTTCTTGAATTCACCTCAGAGGCTCAGAACTGAAATTAGGAGAAGGAGGAGGCTACTGAAGTTTGGTGCTGGCGTCAGTGGTGTGCTGTGGTGGCCGACTGGCCGTGGCCGGCCGACTTCCGGCGTGGGCTGTGGGCAAATGGCAAACCGGAGAAAAAGGTTGAAGGGTAATGGGGTTTTGGGGCTCTGGGTTGAGAAGAGAGGAGGCAAGGCGTCGAAGGCGAAGAAGCAGCGCTGCCTCGACTCGATTCAGACTTGACGATGTTTCGTTAATGAACTGTAGCAGATTCCAAAAAAAAAAAAAAACACAAGCAACTCGCTCGAAGGGAGATTTGAACTCACAACCAGCCGTGCAAACACCCCCACAACAAGCACTGCCCAACCATCCAACCATTACTTCTTCTCTGTCACATAAATATATGCAATAATATATAACTTTCTTTCGTTTTGCCAGAATATCTATATTTAATTTTTTTCCCCAAAAACCTGGGGTGTCAATTGACCACCCTTGCACCAATGTAGCTCCGCCTATGGCTGGAGTATTTACCAAACCATGAAAAGCTCTACTGGCGTTGGAGTGAATTTTTACAAATTTTTCTGTATTCAACTTCTTCATAGGCTCCTTCAAATTCTTCAGCCTAGCTACTTTGCGAAACATAGGAGTGATAAAGTTCTTTGGCCAACAGGTCTAGCATGTATTTGCAATGCCACTAAGTGAAGGACTATTGGTCCCTAGGTGAACTTGGAACTTGTTTTTCCTCATATTCATGCCAGTCTTGATTTAAATGATGATTTGACAATGATCTGAACTGTGTTCAGTGATAGCTTTTTCAGCGTTTCATGAGACAATAGGTCGATAACCATTTAACGTACTCTGTCAAGCTTGGAAAAACCTCTACTACCACTCTGCCTATCTCACCATGTGTGAAAGTTCCCTCTGCGCCTATCTCTTGCAACATACAACTTCCTACACAGCTATTGAAGCCCACAGTTTCAGCCACAGTAATTACTTCACCTCTTAGCCTCTCATATTGATAAAATATAGTATCACACTTATATCACATAGACTGCAACTATTGAGAGCATTTTCCTTCCAGTTCATCATTTGATCCTTACAGAATGGAAAGAAAAAGAATGTCACCATTTGCAAGTTGAGCACTTGCAAGCGCAAACTGTTTATCCTGTTGAATGACTTGTGAGTGCTTACAAATTAACCTGCCTATTGTTCAGCTGTTCTTTATTTCTTGGATTTTGCTTCTTCCCTTATTGCTTGTATTGTTGTCACCCACCATCTGGCATAGACTGTTTTCATTTCATTAGTTATGGGCAAAATTGTTTTGGTCTCAACAATTCCCATTACTCAACACTTATCATCTAAAGAAATCCTTGTACAGCTTCCTGTTTACTAGGGCCTTTAAGAGCTCTAATGTCCCAAATTGCAAATACATTTTCCACCAGTTGCACACCACCAATGTTAGCTTCCGATCCTCCCTGATGCATGTTCTGTTAGCTGTACTCTATTTTCTGAAACCTGAACCTAAAAAACGCATGTTCTCCGATTCTTACTTTGTTGTCTGTGCCACCTATTTTGCTCAATCTGAGGTGGCTTTGCAATGTCGACAGGCCCTCCTGGGTTCTGATTGTTACTTGTAACAACTAAATCCTCTGATGGCTACCTGCAAGTACTGAACACTATATGATACGACCTGTCCGTTCTAATTATTCTTATTTTGCTCTTCAGTCTGTAGAACAAATTGGGGAACAACATCGCCATCCTCTTTCCTTCTCCAAACCTTCTTTCCATATACTTGGTACATTCATCAGTGTTGTTGGGCTTTCCAATAAGCCTGGCTATTTGCTGGATTTCCTATGCGATTCGCTATTTTGCTCACTCCAAAATTTCAGTTCCAGATTTGACAATTAAACCAGAATTGTGAAGTAGCAATATCCTCCTTATCAATTGCCTGCCCAACTTTTCATGGCTTAACAATCAAAGTTCCCTATGACAGTGTGCTATACATTACTTTAGAATGGAGTCACAGAATAAACGCACTTGATCAGGGGGTGTGTTACTTTATCAAGTCCTTTGTTCCTTCATATTCTATTTAGAAATCATCCCTCTTCTTGTGAAGGGGTTTTGTTACCATTATGGAATAAACAAAAGAAGAATTTCGATATTCAGCTTTTTATAACTACTTTCAATTCTTTTATAGGTTTTTTCTCTCCGTATATCTCAACATGATCCAACTTTGGTTTTGGTTATGATTTAGATAAGATTGCACCATCCTGGCCACATCAACAAGTAAGCCTGAGACCCTAGAAGTGAAGCCCAAACCCATTACAGGTTGCCAGAATGGGGGAACCTTGTTTGAGCCTACAAGAGTGAGAATTTTGGGGACTCATCATTTTAACCTTGGCCACAATATCCTATAAATACCTGCCTACCTGGTCTGAGAAAGGTAATCAACTTTCATTGAAATCTAGGCTCTGACATAGCAAGTGCCAGAATTTCTCTTTTTTGTGAAAGATCCGTTTTCCTTCGAGGAACAAAACCCTAATCTCTTTTTCTTAACCGTCCTTTTCCTTCTCTGGCTGAAGAGACTGACTTGAGCGCCGGAGGGGAGTCCCTCGGATTAAAAATCCTGGGCGTGCCTTTTTTCTAGGGAATGAGAAGAAAGAAGGGAACGTTGGCTCCAGGCGCCCACCATCTCATAAGCCCGTTCTTTGCTGCCTCATCAGTTCCGATAACTTGGTTTGAAAACAGATAATATTCAGCTTGTGACTAGCTTATAATTACATTTCACTGAAGAAGCTATGTGTTCTACTTCCTCCACCCACTAGGCTTCTTTGTTCTTCTTCTTCCATCAATCTTTGAGCGCATAGCTATAGATTTCTTAAACCTAATTAAGTTTCTTACACTCGTAGGTAGAATTTTTAAATGATTAGTATCTGACCTTTTATTTTGTCTCTCCTATAAATTTTGGCTTGTTCCGTTTGCTTTCCTCGCCATTATCAACAGAAAGTTCGACCTCTCCACCTCACCACTGAAGTATGAGAATATGACATGCACTATGCATTCCATTTATTAATGCAATTAAGGGATGTAATTATTATTTTAGGTTCACTTTCTGAAACTGGCTTCCAGATAGGCCATCATTTACTTCGTTAACTTTCCTTGTATCTAGGTTCCATTTGGTCCTTAGAACATTTGATGGAAATAAAAGTCAAAATAAAAAAAATATGAAGGAAAAAAAGTAAAGAGAAAATAAGTTTTTTTTCTCTTGTTTGAGTTGAAGAAAAAATATGAGAATTTGGATGAAAAATTTGAATGTTGATGAACTGCTTTAATCATATTCATGTCATCTAAGCAATGTGAGTTTAGTGGTGGTTGGAAAATTTTTCTCAAACTTTTGTCACAATTTTATGAGAAAAATTTAATTACTTGTTTCTAACAATTTTTCCGCCTAACTTTTCTTCAGATTTTTTTTCTTTGTGATTTTCTTTAAATCAAACACAAGAAAAAAAGTAACTTTCCCAAATTTTTTTTTTCCCATCAAATTTTCCAAGATCGAAACAGAACCTAAATCTTCGCTATTAACACAGGGCTTTCTGAAGCAGACCTAAACTTCGTTTGGTTAACTATGTTTTTAAGATGTTTAATTAATACTTTGGAATTCTCCTTTGATTTCTTATATAATTTTTATATAGCTCATGCACCAATACCCCTTCTTGGTAAAAGTCGATAGGTCATAATGTTTGTACTAGGAAGTAAATAAATGCACCGGATTAAGTTAAACAATAAAAAATTCCGGTAATTGCGTAATTGAGGACTTCTATAATGTCTTGTTGGTTATTCCTAAGTACAAAGTTCATCTATAATGTCTTATTAGTTATTGTTCTCCAAACAGTATGATAGCATCTGCCTGATTATATCCTTGGAGTAAGTGAGAATGTTGCTCATTAATTGGCAGTCAAGTTGTGGAGTCTGGACACTTGTGGAGAGATTATCCACGTCTTTGTAGCATTCCACATTACACCTAGTCAACATGTCAATCATCTAATCTTTGTAGGTGGCACAAGCTTGCTTTCATGTTACTTGAATTTGCCTACTAATGTCCCAATGCGAGTATGTTTTTAGGTTTTAGACATGCTCTTGTCATCATTTACATGTTCTTGGTTTAAATTGAACTGTTAAGTGGCCATATGCATATTGTACATACAAGGCTGTTAGGTACCTGATCGTGACAACCCTTATAATCCATTGTATGGGGGTTAGGTGTTAAGACATAGCTCCTATAGGTACTCAAGTATTCGCATCTTTGGCAAGACAAACTTGATATTTACATCAAGAGGATGTCAGATTAAATCCAAATTCATATGTCAATATAACATGTATTACTTGTTAAATGTAAGGTTGAATGCGGTACTAGATGTTCAAACAAACCGTGAAAGAATCACTTTCCTTAAGACTTATTTGTTATACCGCAAATAATCTTAAGGATAAGATGCTAAAGAAATAAGTGTATTGTTCAAGATTGATCAAAGTTCAATCAATGGGGGTGCTGCAGTCACTCACATAGATTTTATGTATAACCCATGCATCATCTTCTTCCTTATATACATGTCTTATCAATGTGAAAAGACACTACTTTCAGCGGGTACATATAAAAATCACATCTTTTGGCAAGTATAGGCATCAATCTAGATAAAAAAAAATACTAGAAAAATTATTCACCACGGACTGTGGAGGGGACCAAGGACAATCTATGGTCCCACTGTCAATTTTTCCAATCATAAAAAGACAAATCATGAACCACACCTCATAGAGCTAACCACAAGCATCCCGTGGTGGCCAACATGGTCCATGGTGTCTGCCAAGGTCAGCCCATGGTGGCTCCTATGGTCATGTCTTGATAATTTCTCAACAATCTCCTGTCATTTTCAAGACACATAATCCCCCATCATTGCAAGAAGAGAAATACAAAGTAGCATATGAGCCAAACGGAAAATTCATACATAGTGAAAGTGTCTTACAATTTGAACTTTAACTTAGTGAACATAATTTCAATTAATCTGAATGTCGGAGTAGAGAAGTCTTTGAACTACATGTCCTTTTTTAATTAATTTAATACATCTTTCACACAAATCTCAATCCACACTTAACATTTTGACACAATTATCTGACCATATGTCCATATCTTTCATGAGTGCATCAAGTTAAGCCTTACAGCTCTTTGAAGCGGTCACATTTCACACCCACATAAGTACACCTTAGAATTATGCTTCTGTAACACAAGTCATTCAATCGAGGTCTATTAAGCGCTTAACGTACCCTCATATAGCATTACAGTTTACAAGTACTCTTATCGTGGGATGAAATATGTTAGTTCTAACAATCACTATATCATGTTGGCACTTGTTGAACTTAAGACTTGACATCATATTAAATATTAAATTGAAGCTTCATTATTAGTGACCAAATACGTGGGCTTAGGTCTCATCCCCCTTGATATTCTCGATACCAAGTCTCTCGCTAAACCTTTCGTTAAAGGATATGGACGATTCTCATTGCTTACACATAATCAATAGTGATTACTCCATCCTTTATCAATTGATGAATGTAGGTATGTCTAGGTCCAATGTGCCTTGATTTACCATTATTGACATGACTATAACTTTAGATAGCGTTAATTTGTTATCATAATGGATGGAAAGTGGCGGCATCAGTCTTGGCTATAAAGGAACTTCCAGTAACAACTTCTATAGCCGTTCTGCCTTTTTGGTAGTTGTAACTAAGGTTACAAACTCAACAGCCATGGTGGATCAGTGATGCATGTTTGCTTCTTGGATACCCAAGATACTACTCTACCACCAAACAAGTATATCCAATCTGACATTGAGGCATAATCCTCTCTGTTAGCTATGCAACTTGCATACGAGTATCCTTCTAAGGTCGAACGATAACCTGAATAAAATAGGCCATAGGCTTGAATTTTCTTTGGGTATTTCGAAACTCAATGTATTGCATGCCAATGAAACTTACCAAGATTACTAGTATATCGACTTAATTTCCCAATGATAAATGCATTATCCGACCTTGTGCTTGTCAGGGCATACATCAAGCACCCTATAACATTTGTATACTCAAGTTGTGCAATAGGTCTTCCATAATTTTGAGTCAACTCATCAATTGGATCAAAATGGGTGACTACTAGGGGGCAATCTTTGTATTTGAACCTCCCAAGTGTTTTCTCAATGTAATAAGATTTACTTAAGCAAACGTCATCATCATCTCTAACAAGCTTAATGCCAACTATAACATCGACCTCCGCCATGTCTTTTATGGAGAATTTAGAAGATAGAAAACCAACATTTAGAATGTTTTCTACACTTCTTCTAAATCAGTTCCACACATCAGCATGTCATCAACATATAATTGCACATTTTCCATGCTCAAACCTGGAATAAACACATTTGTCAGATTCATCGACACTAAAGCCAACAGAAAGTACTACTTCGTCAAATTTTTAATGCTATTGCTTAGGCAGTTGATTTAGATCATATAAGGATCTTATGAGTTTGCAAACTTTCTTTGTTTGGCTTGGAATCACAAAACCTTCTGGTTGTTTCATATACAGCCCTTCCTTTAACTCACCATTCAAAAATGCAGTTTTTACATCCATTTGGTGAATCATTAGTTTTTGACTTGTAGCAAAAGTAATGAGTGCCCTAATAGTTACAATCTTAGCTATTGGTTCATAGGTGTCAAAGTAGTCAGTACCACATCTTTAGTTAAAACCTCTAATTACTAACCGAGATTTAAACCTTTCTATCATACCAACTAATCTCGTTTTCCTTTGATAGATCCATTTTGATGTAATAGGCTTACATTCAGAGGGTAAATCTACTAAGACCCAAGTATTATTTTTTATTTTTGAGTTCATTTCATCTTGAACTGCTTCTTTTCAAAAAGGAGCATTTTAAGATTCCATAGTCTCTTTAAAAGTGTTAGGATCTTAGTCAATATTGTAAACATAGGCAATATTCATTTTCAATAGAATCCCTTGTTCCTTCTACTAGATAGACAAAGAAATCTGATCCAAAGGATTTTTCCCATTTACTTTGCTTGGTCATTCTTACTTCAACTATGTTTCCTTGTTCTTGACCATTGCTTAGAGACATAGTACTTGGAATAGGATCATGGGTTTCAAGAATTGAAGAAAATCTATTTTCATCATAAATTGCATCTATTAATTCTATTACAGTGTTCACCAAAATCAAACAATTTGGTTCAATGACCATGAACCTGTACACTTTGTTGTATATGTTCAACATAGCCTATAAAGATACACCCAATTTCTCTTTCTCCCAATATTATTTTCTTGGGTTACTGGACTCCTACAACTCTAAACTCTAAAAGAACTCAAATTTGGTTTTCTCTTATTCCATAACTCATAATGGGCAATAAAACTTCTTTTATTAAGAACTCTATTTACAGTATAGGATGTTATTATCATTGCTTCATCCCAAAAGCTTTGCTTAAACCGGAATTAAAAAGCATGGATTTACCATTTTAGTTAAAGTTTGATTTTTACCTTTTCACCATACCATTTTGTTGTGGTGTGTATAGAGATATGACTTCATGTATTATACTAGTAGATTGGAAGAAAATTAGATCATAGTATTCACCACCCCTATCTGACCTTAGTCTTTTAATGAATATTTCACAATGCAATTCAGATTCATTCTTGAACATCATAAACTTGTCTAGTGCTTCATTTTTAGCAAGTAATAAATGCACTTGGCAATACGCTAAAAAATTATCAATGAAAATGACATAGTATTTCTTTCCTCCAAAAGAAGGAGTGCTATGAAAATCATCTAAACCACTATAAACTAATTTAGGCATTTTTGTGATCTTTTCAATGTAGGAAAAGAACCTCCACTGATTTTAGTTAACATGCAAGTTTTTGCATTTCTATATATTTTCATATAATTTTAGAATTAACTCAAATCTAAATATCTCTTTCAATATTTCATAATTCACATATCCAAGACGATTATGCCATAGAAAAGAAACAAAATTAACAAGTACGTAAGCAAAATCATTTACTTTGTTGGTAGTAGAAGTAGTGATTATATTTAATTTAAACAAAACACCGCATGTTTGATGCTTTCCCAAAAAGATACTATCTTTAGACAAACTAAAGTTATTGACTTCTTACAATTATTTGAAACCAAACCTATTAAGAAGAAAATCAGAAACAAGATTCTTTCTAACCTCCAATGCATAATATATTGTATAGTATATTGCATACTATACATCATTTAATATAAAGGTTTTATGGAAATGAAGACTAATTCTACTTGGTGTATCCCATTAACATCAACTATAGAAGTATTGTTTATGTAGAGCACTTTTCCATTTTCAACCAGTTTAAAAATCTTGAAGGAATGATCCTTGCACACATGCTTAGAAGTACCTGAATCAACCCATTAATTATTGTTACTTTGGCCAAAATTGATTTGATCACAGATTATGGCTCAATCAATGGGGTGTTGTAACCACTCACATAGATTGTACATATAACTCATGCATCCTCTTCTTTTTCTTATAGACATATATCATCAATGTGAAAAGGGATTAATTTTATCGGGTACATATGAAAGGACAAATCTTTTTGATGGGTAGAAACATCAATTTGCATAAGAAATACTAAAAAAACTGCTCATCACGGGTCGTTGAGAGGATTACGGATAATCCGTGCCCCCCATTTCAATTTTCCAATCATCAAAAGATAAAATGTACACCACGACTCGTAAAGCTGACCACGGGCACCCCGTGGTGGCTGCTGGAGTCATTTCTTGATAATTTTCCAACACAAGGAACAGATATATATTAGTAACTTTTTCAAACCTTATTTAATAAAATATTTTACGCCATGAACTAAATTCATTTCGTATCAATAGTATTAAATCCAAATCCATATGTCAATATAATAAAAGAAATTATAGTATGCAATATATCATCATATCAATAGCATTAAATCCAAATCCATATGTCAATATAGCATGTATCACAAGGAATGTATTTATATTATTAACTTTCAAACCTTATCCAATAAGATATTCTGCAGCTTTAAGTCGCCATGGACTAATTTTATTTCGTGGATTTGCTTTAAAAAATTTGCAAGACCTTTCAGAATCTTCAAGGTGGCTTGCCAATCAAGTCCTGCAGTGGTAGCCAATCAATAAATTAATAAATGAACGGATAATATAAGAAATCACAACGAGAAAATGGAGTCAAGAGCAATGATCTTAGCAGGGGCTTACTGGGTTTACCTTTTAGCTCACCGACATTGTCTCCTTCTAACTTTTCATAGACAAGGTAGTAATGGTTATCACATTCTGCGTGTCCGAGAAGTCGGACCATATTTTTCCCCTCTAGAATGGACATTTATCTTACTTTAGCCTGAAACGAACATTCTTTGTATGTTAATTTAATATGAAATTTAACTCGAAAGCAACTTGAAAAGGGGCTAAGGTCTACTTGATATTGTTGAGTTTCTGGCTCGGATTTCCCATTCGATCTCTTAACCGCAACATGCTTTTCATGAAGGATGCCTCTGTATACACTTTCAAATCCACCCATTCCTATTAGCCCTATTTTGTTGAAGTTATTTGTCACCTTTGAAAGTTTTTCAACATTACATTCAAGCAATTCAACCTTGGATCAAGATAATAGAACAAAATTATTTAAGTATGGATTAAATATGTTAATTCTGTAGTCTTTCATAAGTTTTTGAATAGCATAATTGAAGTTCTGAATTCTTAACTAAATTGTCCTGTTGGGGACAATGTGGACTGACTTTGGTTGTTTTTACTTTGATGGCTGATTTATTGTCGTCTTAGGGCCCACAAGGTGTCTCTTATGTTGATCAAATTGACGAAATGGAAAAGGAGTGCAAAGGAAATAGCCTAAGTAATAGCATCAACATGGAGCCTGATGAGTGGAGCACAAAAATTGACCTAATGTATGTGAGGGGTATTGAGTTCTGGGTGAAGATTTTGGATAAAAACTTTTGTTTTGGACGCTACTGAGTAGGAAAAACTTACTGAATGAAATTTAGCTTCAAAAATTCGATATTTTCCTACTGTAGCTTGGTTTGTATTCTTGAGTTTGGCCTTCTTCCCCTTCCCCTCTCCCTTCTTAGACTTTGGTGCCATTGTGCTTTTTTCCCGAGGAGGAAGACGTAAGATTTAAATTTGTATGATTATTAGTCATTGTCTGATTATTATTATCTTTTTCACTTTAGAATTAATCATAATAATCAATAGATTTAATTTATAACATTGTCCTTCTTCCTTTGAAACTTATTTTGATTGAATTTGAACCTTTTTTTTAATTGAATTGAACTTATCTAAATTTATTTTACTGAACCAAACTTATCTGACCTTATTTTACACTGAATTGGATTTAGTTTTTTTTTAAACTGAACTTGTTTGAAATTATTTATGTTGAATTCTGAATAGAGCTGGATACTAGGTCGGGTTTGTGTTCGTGTTGAATTTAAATGGGTTGAGAATTTCTCGCTCTGTAGCTAAGCCTTTTATTAAATTGGTTGAAAGACCTTTACCTGTACCATTTAATTTTTAAATGCATTACCTGCATAACATGTTTAAGATAAACAGGTTGACTTTAATCACCTAATGACCTATTTGTGCATTTAATATTTTTAGCTAATATGTAATTGCATAACGTTAAAAATTAAGTTTACGTATTACATTTAACAATTAATATCTAAACTCCTCCAATTCATCATAATTTATATTTTTTTAATGTTGTATTCTTAATTATATAATAAAATGGTAAATAGATAAATAACAAATAGAAAAATGAATTGACTTGCTTACCCAATTTAATTCAATAGGTTAAATAAGTAATTTTTCGTGTCAAGAATTTCAACTTAAATCTAACTCATTTAATTAAACAGGTTGAAAATGTATACGCAAACTCACTTAACTTCGTGTTGGTTTTGAATCGGTATTTGTGTCAAAGCTTTGCCCAACTCCAATTCTAAGCTTAATTTTGTTGAACTAAACATATTTTTATATAAACTTATTTTGCGTAGTTGAGCTTATTTAATCCTATCTTTCTTGAATTGAATTTATTTCTAAGCTGCTCTTTGATGGACCTAACTTATTTAAATTTATTTTTTACAAAGCATTGTTTTTCTTGAATTGGAGAAACCGTTAAAGTTGAATTCAGGTTTTCTCAATCTATTGCCTAAGTTTAATAGTTTGTCTAGTGAAGATCCTCATATGCATTTGAAAGAGTTTTTAATTGTTTGTTCTACTATGAGACCTAATGGGGTTGATGAGGATCAAGTTAAGTTTCGTGCTTTCTCTTTTTTTCTGCATAACTTGGCCAAGGATTGGTTATTTGGTTATATAATCTTCCTTCTGGATTTATTACTACTTGGACCCAATTGCAAAAAATTTTTCTTGAGAAATTTTTCCTTACTAGTAGAATTGGTGTTATTAGAAAACAAATTTGTGGAATTAGGCAAAACTTGAATGAGTCATTGTATGAATATTGGGAAAGGTTTAAAAGACTTTATAGTAGTTGTCCCCAACATTAGATTAATAACCAATTGCTGATTCAATACTTTTATGAAGGATTGTTGTCAAATGATAAGGGAATGATAGATGCTGCTAGTGGAGGAGCCTTAGTTGACAAAACACCTACCCAAGCTATGACTTTGATCTCTAATATGGCACAAAACTCACAATAGTTTAATATAGATCTGACTTGGTAATCGGTAGGGTTAATGAGGTTGATACTATTCAACATCAGTTAGCAGCTTTGACCTCTAAATTAGATAAGTTGATGACTAGAGGACCTAGTGCTGGGGTAGTATGTGGAATATGCTGTATAGAAGGTCACCCTACTGATACTTGTCCAACCTCACAGGAGGGGAATGTTAATGCTATGTTTAACCATCAACTCAGGAAGTATAACTCTTACTCCAACACTTACAATGAGGGTCAGAGAGATCACCCTTATCTTAGGTATGGACCACTTGGTTTTACTCGACTCAACCTCCAGTTAACCAAACTGATAAGACCTCCTTTTTATTAGAGCAGTTAATGAAAAAGATGGACCAAGATAAGAAAGACACAGAGGCTAGATTTAATTCAATGGAAAATGTCCTTAAGCAAATGAGCCAAACCCAATCCACCTTAGGAACCTTAATTAGTAACATGCAGTCTTAGAGTAGTAATAGGTTGTCTGCCCAACCCTTTATAATCCTAAGGATAATGTTAGTACCATAGCTTTAAGGAGTAGAAAGGAACTAGGAGAGGCCCATATGCCTAAGAAAGAGGTTGAGACTGAGAAAGAGGCGAGTGATAAAACTAAGACCAAGGAACAAGATATGGGTGAGAAAGAGAAGGGGGCAGAACTAAAGAGTAGGAAGCATCAAGAGATGATTTTAACAGACTCGCCTACTATGTTCCTAGACCACCCTTCCCACATAGATATGCCCAACCTAAGCGTGATGCGGCTAATGATGAGATTTTAGAGACGTTTAGGAAAGTATAAATCAATATTCCTCTTTTGGATGCTATAAAACAAGTGCCTAGATATGCTAAGTTTCTGAAACAATTGTGCACCAATGAAAGAAAATTAAAAAGAAATGAAAAGATGAATGTGGGGGAAAATTTATCTGCTGTATTTCAAAAGAAGTTACCTCCTAAGTGTAAAGACCCTGGCATGTTTTTTATACCTTG